>ML828942.1:0-14485 GCA_009831015.1 Picea engelmannii
TTCTTCAACGAGCTTAGTATCCTTATGGCTATGCTCCCTTCTAGTGGTTAGACTGAATGAAGGAGGTGTGGGCCCATAACCTGTTAGAATGTGCTCGTTTTACCATAGACACTATCACTATTGTCACCCAACCATAGGCCGAAGCTACCCTCCAAGCACCTTAACCTTGACATAGAATCATTCTGGAAGCAAACCCTAGGCTAGATAGCCAAACAAAGGTGGCACACCTTTCTCCAAGGATAGTGCACCAAACAAGAGTTGATCAGATAGTCCAAACCATCACCAGGAAATAGTCCAAGCCAAAATGTAATCTGCTAGCTGCAGCAGCTGCAACGACAATTCTCCTTCAAACTTGCGCACAAACTGGTTAACTGCAGTGTGCACAAGTGAGCTCTGCAGTTCTGAGAATGCCTGCCAGAATGAAGACTGGCCTCCTGTGTTTATACTAACACTGACAAATTGCCTGGGCTGACTTCTCATTCTAGGTGCCTATTTACTCAGTGTATAATATTTCTTCTGGCCGACTTCTTCTCTTAGAGGCTAATAACTTAATACAAATTATCCTCTTGAGCTGACTTGTCTTCTAGGGTTATTAGCCAACTCATTAAGGTTTCTTCTTGCTTCCCGGAATATTCTATTCTTGTCATGTTTACACATGGAGGTAAATACCTCCCCCAGCTACCATAATATCAACAAATCCTTCCATGTTTCAACTTTGTGATCGAACATATGAACAAAATAGCCTTACTATCTGATGTCCACAAGGGACAAGAAGTTACTTTGCAACTCATAAAGATAGAGTACATTATGCAGAATAAAATCTAGAAGTCTAAACAACTTAATCCTGATGGTGACCATTCTCGAAGGCTTGAGACTTGATCTATCTGCAAAATACACTACACCATTTACATTGTCATCAAAAATGTCCTTTAAAATTTCATGTGAGAGGTTGCCCCTGTGTCAAGAAGTCAATAACTATATAGTACAATCCAAGTGTCAATAGCTCTATGAGAAAGAGTCGCAAGGCACATTTCATTTGCCCTTGAGCCACGCGAATTCTATTACTAGTGCAATCAATCAGAGTGCGTGGAGGTGAATGGTCGATGGGATGGAGAAAACGACCTTTCAACATGCGTGGAGGCAAATGGGAGGTGCGTGAGGCGAATGGTCGATGGGAAAGCTAACTAGGGAGGCGTGCACTATGGAACAAGCGTATTAGGTTTATGTGGGTAAGCTCAGTTGCTAGAATTTCGTTCTCCACGGGCTAGGGTTCTATGTGTGTGAAACGTGTGAAGAGTGCAATTGACGAACACAAATTGGAATGAATGGTGGAGTGTTTGCAGTTTGGAACGCAGACCAGAATCGACCAGAGCGCAGAGGGTAGAGGGACAGACAAAGGCGTTTTAGCAGGCTAAGAAAACACCAGGGAATCAATTTATTTAGATTTTACCGGGCTCTGACACGACCGTCGGACCAAGCATTGACATAAAAGGTAACTCCACACTTATGTGTTATTGCATTAAATTAAAACTCAATAAATATACAAAATGTTACTATTGGTGTTTATGTTACAAGTAACACAATCCCAACGATTATATGTCCAACAATGTTAATACATTATTATTGTATTAAAATACTAGTGGTGTTTTGTTTTTCAAAGCATTAACTATCTAAAAATAATTTCATATCTTTAACACCTTAACTATACTCGTGGTTGAGTGTAAAATAGGATTGAATCGATTTCCGTGTTGGACCTTGAATCTTTGCTCATTTAATAAGAAGCATCAAATAAATTAATGATCACACAGGGCTTATATTCTTGTTCAACTTTTCAACTTGTGAAGAGGGGGTTACATTACCTGCTTATGATCCTTTGGGATCTAATTGAGGTACCTTTTTTTATAGGACCTTTTATAGAGTGACTTCTTCTAAAGAATTATGAGCCTTGGTATCAAGAGGAGGGTTTAGATGTGATTTTATATTTGGTAGGTATTTAGGGTTATGTTAGAAGTTATTCTCTTTCCATGTCATTTATTGTTTTTGCATTTAGTGGAGCTTGCACAAGCATGGGGTTATGGTTTTTCATGATTATCATAATAACACAAAGGTTAGTTTAAAAAAACACCTCGCCATCTGAAACTATTGTTTTGGCAATCATGCAAGGAGAGATGAACCCAAAATTTGGTTAACATGGTTTCTCTCAAAGCCTACATATGGTCATATTAAATGGGGTACATGAGATAATGGTATCCCTCTAGATGAATTTCTCATTCATATTCAAGATTGTGAGTATTATTCTCTATGTAAAAATTTGAAAAACCACACTTTGTTTGGGTATTTTGTAGTTCATGTGCCATAAGATGTTGTGAATAAACCCTGCACCAAGAAGGTTTGGGTACCCCGTTGATGGATTTGCATGAGCCTATGTAGCTTGACTAAGGGATTTTATGTTCTCATTTGAAGAAGAAAAACATCATCATGAAGTGATGTCCAACAACACTTGGATGTGTCAAAACACTTTGGTTGCATTTGTTATTTGGCATGAAGAATTTTATGTTGAAAGATTTCAAGCTATGTTGTTTGGTTTGGGTGGAGTTCCCAAGGCTCCTTATACATGTATGGGTTTTTCTAAAACACATCTTAGTGCCAATTGACCCTAGCCATGTTGATTCTTTAATATGTGCCCTCGGAAAAGGATTTATTTTAGTGTTGATATTTCAAAAGATATGAAAGAATGCCTACATTTCAAGGAGGGGGTCGATTTATCTGACAATGAGTGTGATACATTAGTCTCCCAAACCCATGATATAGGTGTGCAAGTCCCCACCTTAAAATAAAAAATTGTTCTTTGTTGGTAAAATTTGAGATCCTTACATCCCAACCTTTGGAACAATAGGTTGGGCCCCTAGGTGCACTTGGAGACAAACAATGGTGGATAGACTAAGCTTGTTAGAAAAGGGAAAGCTCCCTAGACCTAATAGATCCAACTAGTGTCTTTGGCTCAAAAAATATTTTCAACATCACAACCCACTCCAAGTCTAGTGTAAAAGAAGCTTGTTAGCTTTGTGGCAACAATAAACTTGCCTTGTAAATCGCAAACCAGTTCTCAAAGGGAGGGTGCATGTTGTTGGGATTGGTTTCCACACATATTGTTAGATGCTTCTCAAACAATTGATAGCGATTATACACAAAATGCCAAGAAAAAAAAATTGAATGATTATTTCTCGGCCCAGTGGTAGTGGTGGGAATGTGAGGACATGGTTGATTTTCTTATTGTAAGTTCTTAATGAGGTAATATCATGGATTATATTAGGCCTCACAAACCCTTGTCACAAATATATGGTTTAGAGAGTAAGAAATGTTATTTCTAAGCTTGATATTTTGTGTTTAAAAGAAGTTAAAGCTATGAGGATTATACTTAAATTGATCCTACAAGTAATATGGTTAGATTCTATTGTATTTTTCACTAACCATGATGAAGGTAGAATTCCAACCCAAACCCATGATATAGGTGTGCAAGTCCCCACCTTAAAAGAAAAAATTGTTCTTTGTTGGTAAAATTTGAGATCCCTACATCCCAACCTTTGGAACAATAGGTTGGGCCCCTAGGTGCACTTGGAGACAAACAATGGTGGATAGACTAAGCTTGTTAGAAAAGGGAAAGCTCCCTAGACCTAATAGATCCAACTAGTGTCTTTGGCTCAAAAAATATTCTCAACACCACAAGCCACTCCAAGTCTAGTGTAAAAGAAGCTTGTTAGCTTTGTGGCAACAATAAGCCTAGTAAATCCCAAACCAGTTCTCAAAGGGAGGGTGAATGTTGTTGGGATTGGTTTCCACACATATTGTTAGATGCTTCTCAAACAATTGATAATGATTATACACAAAATGCTAAGAAAAAAAGTTTGAATGATTATTTCCCGACCCAGTGGTAGTGGTGGGAATGTGAGGACATGGTGGATTTTCTTATTGTAAGTTCTTAATGAGGTAATATCATGGATTGTATCGGGCCTCACAAACCCTTGTCACAAATATATGGTTTAGAGAGTAAGAAATGTTATTTCTAAGCTTGATACTTTGTGTTTAAAAGAAGTTAAAGCTATGAGGATTATACTTAAATTGACCCTACAAGTAATATGGTTAGATTCTATTGTATTTTTCACTAACCATGATGAAGGTAGAGTTGCAACCCTAATTTCACCATGCTGGGAGAAAACCATTATCCAAGATAGGTTAGACCCAACAAATCATGTTATTTGGATTTTGGTTGATTTCATAGGTAATGTGCTTGGAATGACCAACATTAATGCACCCATTGATGTCCGTGAAAGGGCGACCATGTGGCATTGGTTCATCGAAGAGCTTCTAGAGTTTCTCCAATTATTTTATGGTGAATTCAATAATGTAAAGATGTAAGAAGACAATATGGGTGTTCTACTTGTTTTGTTGGACTCACCCTTTATGACCTAAATAAGTTCCATTGCAAAGATACACTTGAATTGTGGTTAACATGGTTAAATTTGTAGAAAGGTAATAAGTGGGCCCTGAAATGAGTGGACAAATCTATGTTATTTGGAAAAAGCTTCTTGTTCTTTGAGCATGAGGGTGGATAATCAATCTAGGTGTTGGGAGAATTTTCCCTATCTAATCAAAAACCTATTTTATTTTTCATTTCTTGGATGCTCAAGAAACCCAAGCCACAAAATACATGGTTATTTTTTAACACATCTTGCTTAAAGCATGAGTCGTGTCATTAAGCTATCAACAAAATTCAGAAATTGATCCAATGTCTTGAAGTAGAGAAAGATTAGATTCTTTGGTGGGAGGATGCCATAAGAAGGGCCATTGTCGTTTAAGGGGTTACAGTGGGTAGCTAGAAGTAGTTAGAAGAAGGAAATATAAAGTGTTTCTCAAATCAATTAAGCTAGAGTGACCAAGCTAAGGTACTCGTTGAGGGTAGAAGAGACATACACAGCAAGTGCAATGTTCCCAAGCCAATTTTTTCACTTGGAACACTAACTGAGCATTGATTTGGTTGTTTGTGTATGTTTATTTGCAGGTTGGCCTCTTAAGTTTTGGCCTTAGGGTTTATAGTTCAGTTATTTAAGCTTAGATCTGAAGACAAGCAATGAAGATACAAGATAACACAAGATATGGAACCAACAACAAGATCCGACCTTATTGATGTAATAAGCAAGAACCTGATACAAGAAGGATGCAGATCTGGAATAACATCAGATAGCTCTAATAGATAATATATGAGCTGCTACAAAATTCTTTCGGCAAGAAGATGCAAGCCCCCAAGGTTGGATATACAATGAAGATCAATACACGAAGAATCCAGGGTCAAGTCCAACCCCCCCTAGTTGCAGATACGCTCTCCTGGATGGCTGTGAAGACCCAGTGATTCGACCTAGTTGAAGGAGACCTCCAAATAACATCAAACTCCACAAAATGATAGATCGAGGAAAGTAGAATCCCTCCATGAAGTCTCAAGCCCATATGCCAAGATCTGCTCCTCCAAAATGTTGAATCCTCAACCAAGACTGCGCCCTCCTAAAGACTGTCAATCTCAATATTTCAGCCCTGATGATTGAACCATCCAAATACCCTGCAATTTCGCAGAAAGATAGATCGAGCCACTGCAAGGCACTAGGTGAAGTTTCAAGAATAGATCTGAAGTATAACCCCTCCAAACTGGGCAAATCTGAATCTCAATATCGCCCTCCTTATCTCCAAATCGACTCAATGCTCCAATAAATCAACTAGGAGGAGTAACTCTCTCCAAAAGCACTAGAATGATAGATCAAGGACCTGCAAAGAAAACCCAAGTGCTCAAATCTCCAAAATCCCTCTCAAACCTTTGGGTCAAACTTCTCTCCAAATAATGATGTGCCCCCTTGCTGGAAACCCTCAAGGGTACGACCTGTTTCTCTCCTGGATGAGCGATGGAACCTGTGAATGTTGTAGAATGGTGTGGGAGGAGTATTGCATCCCCGAGACCAAGCTTGGAACAAGATAGGTGGAATCTTTCATGACCGAGTTGTTTTCTAGGGTTTGTATTCTCAAAACCCTCAAAACTATGTGCTCAAGAGCCCAATATACAAATGCATAATAATCCAATATGAGTGAGAGGTGCACCCTAGACTTTCCTTTATACTTCCATTCTATTTCTTTGTTGAGTTAGTTAACCCCTAGGGTTAACTCCTAACTCAACCTCAAGCGCTCTAATTCCTCATTGAGTTACTTTTTACCTTTTTAAGTCAACTTCATATTAGAACATTGGGATTATATTACTTTTCCCCATGCTGCATGAGACTATAGTCTAGTGGGGATGACTAGACTACTGAGTCTCTCCAATCCTCTTCATCAAGAGGTGGGGGAAATTACAGTCTCCCCTGCTAGAAATTGCTTGTCGATAAGAAATTGTGAACCTATCTCCTGTATCACCTGTTCACTCTCCCAAGTAGCATCCTCAATAGGTAAGTCCTTCCATTTGACCAAGTACTCCTTGATTCTCCTCCTTCTTAGCTTATTCTCCTGAACCTCCAATATCTCCTCTGGTATTAGTGCCAATTTCCCCTCCTCATCTAAGGGTGGGAGTATCTCAAGTGGAGTGATGTGTTGGCCAATGGCCCTCTTCAGGCATGACATGACACATGGAAGACGTTGTGAATATTACTGCCATGTGGAAGATCTAACTCATAAGCCATGGCCCCTACCCTCCTGTTGATCCTGTACGGTCCAAAAAATCAGGGTTGGATATTTTCTGCTCCACTTCTTTTGATAGAAGCATGACGGTATGGTTGGAGCCTTAAGTAGACCAGGTCACCAACCTCAAATGTATGCTCTATCCTATGTTTGTTTACTTGGACCTTTTTCTGATTATGTTCCCTTTGCAGATGATCTTTCAACTCCCTAAGTATGTCCTGACTCTGCTGCACCCAATCCTGCACTATAGGATCTCTGCTATCACCGAAGGCAATCTCTACAAAGGAGAAAGGATCATAACTGTATAGGGCCCTGAATGGAGTCATACCAATGGACATATGATGAGTGGTGTTGTAACAGTATTCCCCCAGGTGTAGCCACCGAACCCAGGCCTTCTGTTGTCCTACTACATAATTTTTGAGGTAGCCTTCCACCCACTTGTTGACTATTTCGATTTTCCCATCTATTTGAGGGTGGTAACTGGTGCTAGGAGTCAAATCCGTACCAACCAACCTGAATAACTCATGCCAAAATGTGCTCATAAATCGACTATCCCTGTCACTAACAATGGTCTTGGGCAAGCCATGTAGTCTGAAGATCTCCCTAAAGAACAATTATGCAACCTGTGTTGCACTGAAGTCTGTGGCAATGGAGAAGAAGTGTGCAAATTTAGTTAACCTGCCCATCACCATGAAAATACAGTCTTTCCCCTGTGCCCTTGGAAATCCCGTGATGAAGTCCATGGAGATACTTTCCCATTTGTGCTCTGGGATGAGTAGAGGTTGTAACAGTCCTGCTGGATGTGTATGTTCATCCTTGTTTTCCTGGCAAGTAGTACACTCCTTGATGTGGCTCATCACATCTTCTTTGATACCTTTCCATGAACACCTTTCCCTTACTTGCCTGTATGTTTTGACAATTCCTTGGTGCCTTGCCACCGGTGAATTATGAAATGCCTGCAGTATCTTGGCCTTGAAGGCCGACTCAGGAACCAAGAAAATTCGTCCCTTGTAGTAGATGATGTCATTTATGACCCTCAAGTTGTCATCCTGTATTTGTCCATCCATCAACTGACAAGTGAATTGGTTTTTGGAGTATTCCACTAGGAGATGGGCCTTCCAATCAACTGAAATATCAGTCATAGCATAAACTGATGGCCTTCTAGACAATGCATCTGCCACTACGTTATTCTTCCTCTTGACAAATTCAATGTCAAAATCATAGGTCTGTATCTTGCTAACCCACTTCTGCTGCGTCTCATTCAAGTCCTTATGTTCCAAGAAGTACTTAAGGATGTTGTGATTTGACCTCACTACAAATCTTGCTCCTACCAAGTATTTCCTGAATTTGGCCAAGGCATGCATGATGGCCAACATTTCTTTGTCGTAGATAGTGTAAAGAAGCTTCGGGCCCCTCAACTTTCGACTCTCATAGGCAAGGGTATGCCTATTCTGCATCAGTACAACCCCAATTCCCTCCCCGGAGGTATCACACTCCAATATGAAGGGTTGGCCGAAATATGTTAAGGCTAACACTGGGCACGTGCTCATTACCTTTTTCATTTTTTCAGATGTAGACTCTTCTTCGACATTCCATCTAAAAGCTCCCTTTTTGGTCAAATCGGTTAAGGGTGCACAAAGCTGTGAGAACCCCTCGACGAACCTCCTGTAATAACTGCAAATGCGAAGAAACCCCCTCAACTCTGTAAGTGTCTTAGGTATGGGCCTGTCAAGTATCGCTTGGATCTTCTCTTGGTGTACTTGTACCCCTTTGACTCCATTGATGTCCCCTAAGTAGAGGACCTCTATCATGCCAAATTCACATTTGGACTCCTTGGAATACAAGGATTGGTCCTCCATGATGGTTAAAACTTGTTCCATATGCTAAAGATGTTCCTCCCAAGTATTGCTATAGATTAACAAGTCATCAAAAAACACAAGAAGGTGCTTCCTCAACTGCTTGTTGAAGACATGATTCATGCATGACTGAAATGTGGATGACGCATTGGTTAATCCAAATGGCATCACTAGGAATTCATAGTGTTCATAGTGACACCTGAAGGCAGTTTTGGGAATGTCATGCTCCCTCATTTTGATCTGATGATAGCCAGAGCGCAAGTCAATCTTGGTGAAGTAAACAACCCCATTGAGCTCATCCAATAGCTCATCAATTCTTGGAATGGGATACCTGTTTTTAATAGTCTTCTTGTTTAATGCCTTGAAATCAATGCACATGCGCATGGTTCCATCCTTCTTCTTGACTAGTACCATTGAAGATGAAAAAGGACTGGAACTTGGTTTAATGTGACCCATGTCTAACAGTTCTTTGATGGCCTTCTCTATATCATCCTTGTACTTCTTTGGGTGTCTGTAGGGAGTGGTGATGACTGGTTTCGCCCCATTTTCCATCTCTATGATATGCTCAAACCCCCTATCTGGTGGCACTCCAAGTGGAATGGGTCCAAACACCTTGCTATGTTTGTCAATGATCCTCTGAATCTCTGGTGCATAATGAACCTTTCCTTTCTTGTCCACATGTGCCGAAAGCCTACACTCAACAACATATACAATCTCCTCTCTTCTAAAAATGGCCTCCATACACTTTGTTGTAACCACTCTGGTTGTGTTTGCAGACATGCCCCTGAGAACCACCTTTCTCCCACTCTCCTCGATGAAAGACATCTCCATAGTCTTGTAGTTGGTGGTGACAGGTCCCAACGTACTGAGCCACTAAACTCCAAGGATGATGTTTGTATTAGGGAGGTCCATCACATAGAAGTCTTGTGCTAAGTCATGCCTACTTAGTGTAAGCTTCATCCCGAGAATATACCTGTTACAAGGCATGGTGCTTCCTTGATTCGGATTTATGCAGGAACACAATGAAATACATAAACACACATAAACGTAGATATGCAGCGGAAGTAAAACTTCATTTCATTAACAACAAATGAATGAAATATGATTATAGACATATTGGAATATAAAATAGCTCGGGCGCTGGTAGCTTATCTTTGAGAAGAGATGTGACAGCTACTGGCCTATGAAATCTCTGTTACAATGAGTCTTGAAGGCCTATATATTATTGAGAAACAATGGAAAACCCTAAACATCCAAAAACCTAACCCTAGGAGATGAAACGCCAGAATATGGGCCCCGTTGGGGTAAATTGGTACATCAATTTCCCGAGGTCGTAACTTTGGCATACTATCTCCGTTTGATGCACATGATACATCGTTAGAAAGATCTATTTGAGGAATACACTGCTAATTGTGAATATCAATTTTGAAACAGACTCATATTTTCCGGAGCATTCATGCCAAAAAAAAGTCGTTTAGGGCCTCAAAACGGCTTCGGAAGTTCATAACTCGAAAAACTGCTAAAAATAGTAAATTGTGCTACAATTAAGGAAACTGAAAAACTGAAAGAAACAATGGTGTGGGTCCAAGTGGAATAGGAGGGTGGCCACCAATATCCACTTGGATCATTCCTCCCCCCTTAGGAAGCAATGGTCTCCATTCGTTGAGTTCCTCCATGAGATGAGGAAACTTCTGCTGAACTTGGTCCCTGGTGAGCAACTTGCCTTGGTGAAGGAGTTGGCCTGCTTTGACAACTCGATATAGTTGGATCCTCTGTTGGTGGGTGTTCTTGATCTGTGTGTCCATAATCCGATCAGTTGTGGCTTGTTCTATGCAATTTGGGTTTAACTCTGTTGGTGTGAGTTGTTTTTCCATGTCGGATGTGTCCAGTAGAGGTGGAAAGTAGGGTCGAAGGCGGTCGACATTGAACACTAGGTGCAGACCAAGGAATGGTGGAATACTGTGCTCAAAGGCATTGTCCCCTACAAGCTTGGTGATGGTGTATAGCCCATATCAGAGCGGGCGAATCTTGCGGTAGGGTCCAGCAAGGCACTCCTTTTGCAAATGTAGCCACACTTTGTCGCCCACCTGGAAGTTATGTGGTACCCGATGTTGATCATGTCCCTGCTTGTACTTAGCATTGGCTCTGTCCAAGATGTCATGAACCTATTGGCGGATGTGCTGAATGCGCTCAATGAAGTTGTTTGCCTTGTCAGCCTCAGACTGGACATGGGCTGAATCTGCCTGAGTAGCCGCAAATGGCATGGCTACATCAATGGGACATAGTGCTGGAATCCCAAGCCCACCTAAAAGGGGCTATGGCTGGTTGAGCTATGGAGAGCCCGGTTGTAGTTTTGTTGTACATAGGGGAGGCTCTCATCCCATGTGTGTGTATGCTTTGAGTTATACATGCGCATAATGTGTACAATCATCTGGTTGACGACCTCTGTCTGTCCATCAGTTTGCGGATGGAAAGTTGTGGACTTGGTGAGCTTGGTGTCCAACATCGACTAGAGGTTGGACCAAAATGTGCTGAGGAACCTGCTGTCTCGATCTGAGATGATAGACTGTGGGATCCCAAAGTGTACCCACACTCGCTCAAAGAAGAGTTTAGCAGTGGCTTCTGCTATGATATTCTTCTTGCAGGCCATCATAATGGACATCTTCAAGAATCTGTCGATGACCGCAAAAACACAGTCATTGCCATGCTTAGTAGAAGGAAGGCCTGACATGTAATCCATGGAGATGGATTCCCAAGGTCGGCTAGGGGTGGGCAACGAAGTATAGAGGCCTTGCTTCTTGATGGTTGGTTTGGAAATGGCGCAAGCAGTGCAGGACTTTATGTACTTCCCGACATCCTGTCGAAGGTTCGGCCAATAGAAATTCTTTTGCAGTACTGCTACGGTTTTCTCTACCCCAAAATGCCCAACGATCCGACTGTAGTGCGCCTCCCAAATCATCTTGGCACACTCACTTGAAGGAACAAAAAGATGTCCCAGGTGACATAGCAGGGCATCCTGGAGGTGAAAATTAGGAACTTTCTTACCCTCCAAGAGCATATTGTATGTGTGGCCGAATTCTGGATCACTTTTGTAGAGAAGCGACCAATCAGAAGTCTCGTGCCCACAGGATTTGAGCACCGTGGTTAGCGCTAGGATAGGGGGTCGGCTGAGGCAGTGTGCAACATTATCGGTGATTCTTTTCTTGTACTTAATGTTCAAATGAAACTGTTGCAGGTATGTGGACCACTTCTGATGGCGATCGTTATGCAACTTCCCTTGTGTCTGTATGAACTGCAAGGGTCGGTGGTCTATGTGGAGGACCGTTTCTTTTCCCAAAATGTAATGCTTCCATTGTCGGCAAGCTTGCACAATGGAATACATCTCCTTGTCATAAGTGGGATACTTCCAGACTGTGTCGGAAAGTGTCTCACTGTGATATGCCACTGGATGCCCCTGTTGAGTAAGGACTGCCCCAATAGCATAGTCGGAGCCATCTGACTTGATCTCAAATGGTTGTTGCAAGTTTGGTAATGTGAGCATTGGTGTAGAGCAGAGATGATGCTTCAAATTGGCGAACGCCTTCTGTTGAGATTTAGACCAAAAGAATTTTTCTTTCGCTCCTCCCTTGGTGACTTGACTCAAGGGCCAAGTGATATGAGAGAATCCCAACAAAACCTGTGGTAGAAATTGGCAAGACCCAAAAAGCTGCGGAGCTCTGTTAGGGTGGTTGGGGCTGGCCAATCCCAAATGACTTGGATCTTGGCTGGATCCACATGCACCCCCCTCTAATCAATAATGTATCCCAGATACTGAACCTGGGTCATGCTAAAAGTGCACTTCTTCAAATTGGCACACAAGTTGTGTTGCCACAGTGTTTGGAGGACTTGTCGGATGTGGTGGAGGTGCTCTTCCCAAGTCTGGCTGAAGATCAGAATGTCATCCAAGTACACCACTACAAATGAGTTGGTGAATGGTCGCAAGATGTCGTCCATTAGTCTCATGAGGGTTGCAGGGGCATTCGTCAACCCGAAAGGCATGACCAACCATTCGAAAAGGCCCTCCTTGGATTTGAAGGCAGTCTTCCACACATCAGAGGGTTCGATTGGTACCTGGTGATACCCAGACTTCAAGTCGATCTTGCTGAAATATTTCGCCCCCTTGAGTTGGTCCAGAAGGTTATCAATCTGTGGGATCGGGTACCTATTTCGGACATTGATCTTGTTCAATGCTCGATAGTCAATGCAGAATATCCAAGTCCCATCCTTCTTCTGCACTAGCACGATCAGGCTCCCACAGGGTGATGAACTCGACCGGATGTGACCTTTCTGCAACAGCTCCTGAATTTGCCTCTTGATTTCATCATTCTCCATAACAGAGCACCGATATATTGGTCCATTGGGAAACAACGCACCTAGGGTCAGATCGATGGGGTGATTGACCTGACAGTGTAGAGGCACCCCTGCGGGGGAGGTGAAGGTGTCCTCGTACTCCCCACGACCTTATCCATCTGTTGTTGTCATGTAGAGGGACCCTGTCTGGAGGTCGTGGCTGCAATATTCTTCTTTCCCTAAGGGCGGATCATCCGAAAAACAAATTTCCTAGTTTTGGAAATGAGCTTACTGCATTGTTTTGCAGTAACCAAAGAGATGGTTGTAGGCGGTGCTATTTTCAGTATCCTGTACAGCTTATTTCCCAACGTAATAATAACAACACGAGGCCTGGACTCATACACAACATGTCGCTTCCACAAGTATGGTTGGCCTAATAATACATTAGAAACATCAAGAGGAGCAATGTCACATAATACCTCATCCGTGAAGGGATTGATGTTATAGGGAAGGCGACATTGTTGGCTTACGCGGAGGTCCCGTCCTTGGTGCAACCACCTGATGGTGTATCGTTGTGGGTGTGCTGTGGTTAGCAAGCCTAGTCGTTTCACGACCTCTACTGAGATGAGGTTCTTCTGGCTCCCGCTGTCGACAATGAACTGCAACGAGGAACCCTTTACCTACATATGGGAATGGAACAGGTGCTCCACCTCCTCTGGATCTTCTGGTTCCTTCTTCTGGATCTTCGTGGTGTCAATGGTGGCATTGGGCTCTGCATCGATAATCTACTTCCCCCTGTCATTCCCCTTGTCGTGTTCTGATTCAAAGTCAGAGATTGCATCCGATTCAAAGTCAGAGCTTGCATCCGATTCAAAAGCCTTCAACTCGGCTACTAGTGATTTCTTGGGCCGACACTCACTTGTGTTGTGAGTGGAGCTCTTATGGAACTCACACCACTTCCCCGTGTCCTTTTTTGGCTTCATGATGTTGTTCTATGCTTGCGGCTTTGGCAGGTTGTCCTGGTCCACCCCGCCTTGGCTTGGTCCTTTGTTCGACGGTTTGGGGGTACCTTTCCCTTGCTTCTGATTCACAGACCCAAAGTATCGCTTCTTTTGTTTGAACTTCTTCTCAATCTTGGCAGCATACCGGTATGCCGCACCAAGCGAGGAGATGTCGAGGAACTCCATTTCCTCCTGAATGTATCTATGAAGACAATTGCGGTACTTTAACACCAAATGTTTCTCTGAATCTTTGATACCCAACTTTGTGCGTAGGGTATGGAACAGATTCGTCAGCTCATGCACATCTTGGTCTCTTTGCTGCCCCAACGTAGTCCATTGTATGTATTTGTCCTCATAGCTCCCCATGGGATAATATTGTTCCTTGATGGCATCTCGGAAAGAATTCCAAGTGGGTGCGACTGAGAACAGAGAGGGTTCCCCTCACTCTGTTGCTCCCAATAGGTTTCCCACCAGTCCTTGACATGGGGGGCGGCTTAAAGGAGTGCAAAAATAATCCTTTCTCGGTCGGAAAAGTCATGAACCGAGAAATATCCTTCTAGCAGATTCAACCATCTATCAATGCCATCT
>ML828942.1:14585-27645 GCA_009831015.1 Picea engelmannii
GCTCAGGGAGTTCATGACCCGAAAAACTGCTAAAAATAGTAAATTGTGCTACAATTAAGGAAACTGAAAAAATGAAAGAAACAATGGTGTGGGTCCAAGTGGAATAGGCAGTTGGCCACCAATATCCACCTGGATCATTCCTCCTGCTACCTCCACCTTGAATCCTTCAAATTCAACCGTGGGTATGTGCCTCCTCTGTAGTAGTGCTAATTCAATGAAGTTGTGAAAAGCACCCCCATCAATGAGAACCAAAACATTTTTACCCTTCAATACCCCTCTTATCATGAAGGTGTTGTACTTGGGTACCCCACTGATGGATGCTAGCGTAGCCTTCTCTTATGTTGTCATGCAATGACCTGGACCTTCCTCTTCTGCATTTTCGGTGGTTTCTGCCTCTATGTTCTGGATGTGGCCAAAATCCTCATCCTCCTCATTATCAGATGTTACCTCAATGTAATGAGCCTTTCCACGACCCATACACTTGTGGGATGGATCCCAGGGCTCTTTGCATGTAAATCATAGTTGCTTTCTTCTTAATTCCCTCCTGGTGTTCTCATCCATCCTTCCTCTTCCCCTATCAAACCTCCTTGGGTCTCGTCCTCCTGGATTCATTGGAGGTATTTGGTCCCTCCCTTTGTGTTTAGAGGTGGTCTAGGCACAAACTCAGGTTTTGCTGCTAGGCCTAGATCTCTCGTCCTCCATATAGGATCCTACAAGTTGGTAGGCTTGAAAGCCTTAAACTAACCCTTTAAGGGTTTCATCAAACCCTCTGTGAAGAGAATCATGAGCCTTGACTGTGACACATCCTGTACCATGAATGCTAACCTATGAAACTCCTCAATATACACCTCTGGTGATCCTGTCTGTCTGAGTTGTGTGAGTTCCCTGAAATGGAGTTCTGGATCCCCTTGGTCAAACCTATCAATGAGCCTCTGTGTAAACTCTGTGTATGTCACTATCTGATTGTGTCCAAGTGTAGTTAACCCATGGTACCACCAATCATGAGCTTTTCCATCTAAGTACATGGTGGCGAACTTGATGGCATCCATCTCCCTCATAGGGTTAAGCTGCAGGTAAGTGTCTAGTTTTTGTACCCACGCCTGTGCAGTCATCTTGGTTGAACCATCAAAGTAAGGGATATCCATATTCCTAGCCCTACGCTCTAACTCATAGTTGTTCCTGTGGTACAACCTCTGGGTTTTCCCTCTAAATTTAATTCCACAATACTGATCCAAGGTGATTTGTCTTTGGACTGGTAGGCTTAGTGAGTTGTACTCCTTAACATACTGATCAAAGTTGTCATCAAATTTGTTTTGGTAGCTTGGTTTTGGATTCTCGTCCAAGAACGAAGGAAGATAGGGCCTATGGTGGTCCTGATGTGTGTCTATCCCTATGGTGCACCTCCTCCATGATTCTATCCCTCAGTGTGATAGTGGGGAATGTGATCCTGCTAAGGTCTATACCCTCCTTGAGATCCACTAGTCTCTATGTTGTTATACGTTTCAGGAACCTTACCTCCATTAGTCATCTGCATCAAAATCTTTGATATCATCTCTTGGCTATCACCTACCTTTTTCAAGGTCTCTGATATTTCAGCCTGTCCCCTACGTGTTGCCTCCTAGCTCTCCTGCAGGTGATGAACCAGGTCACTCTGTGATACTTCTATGGAGCGTTGTAAGTCCCTAGCAATCCCTGCTATCATATGTGGTTCACTGTCCTCACCTGAACCCTCCATTTCGGCCTCTGCCTCACCTGTCTGTTTCCTTCTTCTACCCATATAAATGCCACCAAACTTCTGCATGCGCTAATCCTTATAGGATGGGAGGATCAGAGCTCTGATACAATTGTAATGTTCCCAAACCATTTTTTTCGCTTGGAACACTAATTGACCATTGATTTGCTTGCTTGTGTATGTTTATTTGCAGGTTGGCCTCTTAAGTTTCGGCCTTAGGGTTTATAGTTCAATTATTTAATATTAGATCTGAAGACAATCAATGAAGATACAAGATAACACAAGATATGGAACCAACAACAAGATTTGACCTTTATTGATGTAATAAGAAAGAACCCGATACAAGGAGGATGCAGATCTAGAATAACATCAGATAGCTCTAATAGATAATATATGAGTTGCTACAAAATTCTCTCGGCAAGAAGATGCAAGCCCCCAAGGTTGGATATACAATGAATATCAATACAAGAAGAATCCAGGGTCAAGTCCAAACCCCCCCTGACTACANTAACATCAGATAGCTCTAATAGATAATATATGAGTTGCTACAAAATTCTCTCGGCAAGAAGATGCAAGCCCCCAAGGTTGGATATACAATGAATATCAATACAAGAAGAATCCAGGGTCAAGTCCAAACCCCCCCTGACTACAGATACACTCTCCTGGATGGCTGTGAAGACCAATGTTTTGGCCTACTTGAAGGAGACCTCCAAATAGCATCAAAATCCACAAAATGATAGATTGGGGCAAGCAGAAGCCCTCCCTGAAGTCTCAAGACTAGATGCCTAGATCTACTCCTCCAAACTGCTGAATCCTCAATCAAGACTGCTCCCTCTTGAAGACTGTCAAGATCAATATTTCAGACCTGATGATTGAACCATCTAAATACCCTGAAACTTTGTAGAAAGATATATCAGGCCACTGCAAGGCACTAGGTGAAGTTTCAGGAATAGATCTGAAGTATAACCCCTCAAAACTGGGCAGATATGAATCTCAATATCACCCTCCTTCTCTCCAAATCAAATCAATGCTCCAATAGATCAACTAGGAGGAGTAACTCTCTCCAAAAGCACTAGAATGATAGATCAGGGACCTGCAAAGAAAACCCAAGTGCTCAAATCTCCAAAATCCCTCTTAGACCTTTGGATCGAACTTCTCTCCAAAGAATAATGCGCCCCCTTGCTGGAAACCCTAAAGGGTACGGCCTGCTTCTCTCCTGGATGAGCGATGGAACTTGTGAATGTTGTAGAATGGTGTGGGAGGAGTATTGCATCCCCGAGACCAAGCTTGTAACAAGATGGGTGGAATCTTTCACCACTGATTTGTTCTCTAGGGTTTGTATTCTCAAAACCCTCAATACTGTGTGCTCAAGAGCCCAATAGAAAAATGCATAATAATCCAAGATGAGTGAGAGGTGTGCCCTAGCCTTTCCTTTATACTTCCATTCTATTTCTCTGTTGTGTTAGTTAACCCCTAGGTTTAACTCCTAACTCAAACTCAAGCGCTCTAATTCCTCATTGAGTTACTTTTTACCTTTTTAAGTCAACTTCATATTAGAACGTTGGGATTAACTGACTTTTCCCCATGCTGCATGAGACTATAATCTAGTGGGGATGACTAGACTACTGAGTCTCTCCAATCCTGTTCATCAAGAGGT
This sequence comes from Picea engelmannii, assembly GCA_009831015.1. Classification (NCBI taxonomy): domain Eukaryota; kingdom Viridiplantae; phylum Streptophyta; class Pinopsida; order Pinales; family Pinaceae; genus Picea; species Picea engelmannii. The sequence goes on from ML828942.1 coordinate 17,975, forward strand.
GGGGTGCATTACATCAAGGGATCCCAAATCATAGCCCAACTGCTCTAGCTCAAAATAGGAGATAGAGAAACCAAGTCATTATTCAGAGCTCTTGTGTTTAAAGAAACATTGGAATGCATTGAGGCCCTTGAAACCATATAAGAAGAATAATTGACTATAAGCCCTCATGTAGATATAAAGGAGTTTGTCAACCATTATAAATCCTCATGTAGATATAGAGAAATTTGTCAATCATTATAAGCCCTCGTGTAGATATAGAGGAGTTTGTCAATCATTCTACCCAAATGGAAAGGGGTAGTGCAAAATACATGGTTCTTTTTTAGCACATCTTGCTTAAGGCATGAGTCATGTCATTAAGCTATCAGAAGAATTTAGAAATTGATCCAATGTATTGAAGCAAAGAAATATTGGATTCTTTGGTGGGAGGATGCCATAAGAAGAAGAAAATACAATGATTCCTAAAGCACTTCAGAAAATGTCAAAGATGTTAGAACTTATCCCTTTTACTGAGTAGGTTCGGGATAGGGTGACCAAGCTAAGGCACTCGTTGAGGGTAGAAGAGACATAAAAAGAAAGGGAACTCAAATCATAGCCCAACTTGTCTAGCTCAAAATATGAGATAGAGAAACCAAGGCCTTGTTCAAAGCCCTTGTGTCCAAAGAAGCATTGGAATGCATTGAGGCCCTTGGAACAATATAAGAATAATAATCGACTATAAGCCCTCATGTAGATATAGAGTTGGTCAATAATTAAAAATCCTCGTGTAGATATAGAGGATTTTGTCAATCATTATAAGCCCTCATGTAGATATAGAGGAGTTTGACAATCATTCTACCCAGATGGCAAGGGGTAGTGCAAAATATTCTATGTCATCTAAACTTCTAGAGGGTTCATCCATGACTCATAAAGAAAGTAAATACTTAGAGAACAATGTATCCAAACTTGAGAGGGGACTTAATGAAATCAATGATATAATGTTGAAAGAGGCTGATATTCAACACTTTCAACAAAGAAACCAAAAGGAAATGGGCAAGTTTAAAAGATAATATAGAGAATGTAGACCAATCAAATAACTCCATGGAATCCAGTCTCATGTATGGCCTAAATGAGATAATGTGATCCAAGAATCTCATGAGGCAAAAGATGATACAAAATTCAATTTGAACTACATCCTACCAACAATTTCATTCTATGGAAGTGTAACTCTAAGATTCAAGTTAATCATGGATGGGTTCCTAAGGGCATCCACCTTTCCAAGTTTGAATTAAGAAAGTTTGATGGAACAAATAATTTTACATGGGTGACCCAAATAGAGAAATACTTTGAATTATATAAGATTATCAATGATAAACAAAACATTTCATAGCAACTCCGTATTTTGAGAAAAAAACCATATCAATGGTTAGTTAAAAGACACACTTTTTTACAATTATACTCAGGATTTATTTGCAAGTGACCTAGAAGTACAATATGGTAAAGTTTTCGAGCAAGACTAATTTAGTCAATTGACAAGAATCAAGCACTTAGGGTCTCTTGAGGATTGCAATTCATAATTTCAAGTATTGGCCACAAGGGTGGATACCATGATCAATATACATGTAATGGAAGATTACATGGGAATATTGAAAGAAAACATTAAACATGAGATTTTGTTGAAAGTTCCAAGGAATGTTGATGAATCCATATGATTTTCTCATCATATTCAAGCCAAGAATATAGCTACACTAAAAAAATTCATGGGAACATATTTAGGAAGAAGAGATAGATTTGTTTTTCAAAGGGAAACAACACCTCAACACACCCAAATATCACAGAAGGAAATGGACGAAAGACGAAAAAAATGACTATGATTTGGTTGTAATAGAAAATAGTCCAAGGGGAAGAAATATCAAGAAACAAAATTGTTCATGTTGGAAAATAATTAAGAAGATGAAATAGAGGCATCGACACCAATGAGTGAGGAAGCAATTGTGAACCCAAAAGCACAGGAAAAACTTGTAGAATTTTTTCACAACATGGAGAAAGTATTGATTGTGGAGGAAAATTACACAACATCAAAATTAGTATGAGAGACTATAACTTATGATTCAAGTCCCATATATGCCATTCTTATTGGAGGAAATTTGGTTCTAGGAATTCAATGGTTGAAAACTTTCCATACAATTTCTACAAACTATAATGAACTATTCTTGAGATTCATTGTAGAGGGAATTGAATATGAAATCAATGGGTTAAAATTTCCAGCGTCATATTATTAGCTCACAGAGAATGGAAAAACTCCAAAAAAGGTGATGTAGTTAAGTTGATGCTAGACTTTATTTAATGAAAGTGAAATAGGAAGATGGAAATGTCCCATCAAATTAAAATGTAATTTGGAAAAACATGTTAGAGTCTTCCAAGAAATCCCTATTGGGATACCTTTGTCTAGAGATCATGAGCATCAAATTGAGCTCATACCTAGAAGCACAACTCCTATAAAAGACCTTATAGATGCCCATATCAACAAAAGAGTGAGTTTGAGAAAATGATATAAGACACATTGGAAGCAACTATTATTTGACTAAGCAAGAGTTCCTTTTAAGCACCAATACTAATGGTGAGAAGGAAGGAAAACTCTTGGATAACATGTCTTGATTACATAAATAGAATGAATTTCCCATTCAAAATATTGATGAGCTATTAGATGAGCTTCATGGGGTAGCTTAATTTACAAAGTTAGATCTTAAATTGTCAATTTAGATTGAGGGAAGAAGACACTCCCAAAATGACTTTTAGAACACATGATGGACACTATGAGTTCTTGGTCTTGCCTTTTGGTTTGAAAAATGCTCCTCATACTTTTCAAAGCTTCATGAACAAGATTTTCCAACCTTATCTTAGAAAGTTTGTATTGGTTTTATTTGACGATATACTTATTTATAGAAAATCATGGGAAGAGCACCTTAAACATGTAGATAAATTCCTACAAATACTTGAGAACAATCATTTGTATGAAAAAATGTCCAAATGTGCTTTTGAGAAACAAGAAGTAGGGTAGATGGGTCGTATTGTTTCACATGATGGGATCAAGGCTGGCCCTCAAATGATTAAACCTATAAAAAAATGCCCCATTCTTAAGAACGTCAAGGGTCTTAGAGGATTTTTATCTTATTTAATTAAATTTGAATTAATTATGCAGAATATAGACTAAAAAACCATGAATTTCGATTATGAAAATGTAAATATCAGTATTTGTAAAGAGAAAAATTGGGTTCTAAAAGTAGTATCATTGGATTCCAAAAGTGAAATTTTTTATTCCAACAATGAGAATTTCTAATAATTTCGAACCAAAAAAGTATGGTTTTCGATTCCAAAACTATGATTTTCAATTCCAAATGTGTAATTTTTTATTCCAAAACTGCAAAATTTTATTCCAAAAATGTGAATTTTGAAATACAAAAGTGTCAATTGTGATTCCAAATGCATGAGCTTCAATTCCAAAAGTGTTAATATCTAATTTCCACAATGTGTATTTAGATTTAAATATTTTTAATTTTTTCTTATGTGTATATAATATCTAAATCCAAGATTATGTATAGTTTCCAACATATTATTTTTGTATGTGTATGCATAATATCCCTATGACACTCATTTTTAAATATATCAAGATTAAAGAGATGTAATAAAATAAAAACAAGTAAGACAACTATCATTGTATTCTAAAGTGTATATTTTAATAAATATTTAAGGCAAAATGAATCAAATAAAGTCTCATTCATCAAGATCACTCCCACTCTCAACATTGCACTCCATCTATTCTTGTTGTGCTTTAAATGGTACAAATCACTTCTTAGTTATTTTTATTTTCTCTCATGTCCATCTTTCCCTTGGTGACCATGCCCATATGATGTTATTAACATCAATGGACACATTTTCTTCCAAACCAACAACACATCGTTGTTTTTTATTTTAAACATTTTTTATACAATTCCTTTTTAACCTTTGATGTTTCATTTGGCTTCCACCATTGAACCTCTACTTTGTAAGGATCAATAGTAGCATCTATATCTCAATAAACACTTCCCTTCACCCTACCCAACTATATTGCATAATCTTGATATGGTGATTGTACTATGAGCATTTGTCCATCTCCAACATTATCCTTTGGAGATATTGGATCTCTAGTCTTGTAACACAGAGTTCCAAAGTAGTAATCCTCAATTGTGGGAAAATTTTCCATCAAGTACACTTCCATAACTTCATGTGAGGACTTTATAGGAGCATTATTTCTTATTTCCTTCTTTTTGGATTGACATAAATTAGTTCTTGAGTGCTCAATGCTCTAAAAGTGAGTGTCTAAAGATTTATATATAGTTTCCCAATAAATTAGCTTGGGATGTCGATATTGTTCCCCTCCCTCATCAATCCCCGTCTTCTAGAATGAAATATATGTTTCTAATCCCTTTTTTATTTCATCCATATCAAAAGGTCTCATTACATGTAGATTTAAAACTAAGGTTTCCCTATTGGTAAGCTTGCACTACTATCATGCAAAGAATGCCACATATTAAGAGGAGGCAATCAATTTTCTATCAATTTTCACATGTAAATCTTATGTGACTAACTTTTAGATATGATAGATTACTTCCTAGTGAACCAACAATAACAACCTAGTTGTTATCACTGAACAATTCTACACTGGAAATTATTGAAACATATGCAGCGGAAACATAAAAGATCAGAGATGAATCATCAACACATATGAGACAAAAATTATTGTTTTGTAACTTTATCCAATTCTCTGAAATATGAGGACCAAAACCAGTCCTCTCAAAGTCACCAAAACTGAGGACAAAACTAGTCCTCCAAAATCACCAAATCTGAGGACAACCTCGTCCTCCAATATACAAACAACAAAACCAAACCTAAACAATATTCTAGGAATCTCCTCTACTCAAGAATCTACTGTAGATCACCTATATGGACCACTGATGTCACCTTTCATCCTGTATGGATTTGTACCTTCCAAGATACTCAAATACATGATTCACCAACTGACAACCCACATACATATGTTGTTTTCTCCATTACAAATTGTGTATACCCTATACACGATTTTTCCTTCTGCAACCTACGTATATACACACTTTGTCCTCCTGCAAATCACATATGGTACAAAAAATTCGCTCGGGCCAAATTCGCCACCTTCCAAACTTCCCTTTGTTGAGATCTCCAATTCTCCTAGGCACAAGTGCAGACTCACTTATGCCAACTCCATTCTTCCATAATGATTATCCAATGTCACAATGACATCTCTCCTTTATATAGGATTCCAATGAGTGATTTTAGGAGCCCTTCCTAAACTCAATAATTAATTAGAATATTTTAATCCGGGTGTGGCACCCCCACACAAATCCCATCAACTTTCCCATGAGGCCCTAGCCTCATTTCTAGGCCGATTTCACTGAAACAAAAGTAAAAAATGGTGCCAACAAAAATTCCCACATGCCTGACACCTTGGCCTCTAGTGGGAATACCTCCCGAAGCTACAAAAATAAACACTCCCTCTTATAGAAGGAGGTATCCCATCCTCCAGCATTTGGAGGCACCCCTGTCTCTCATAGTAGATATTGCTCTAGATATACCACCTCATATGTACTCCAATAGTCCAAACTGGTTACTTCCTCTATCATTGTGGAAAATGGGTCCTCAAATACTATCACAATAAGTTATGTTGCCAATTCTACCTGACTAGACAAATCTTTGGTCACTGATACAAAATAAGTCTGACTAGTCACATCCTTAGTCACTGGAACACATCCAACTGTTCAGTCTGTCTGACTGGCGACATCCTCGATAACTGAGGAAAATCCTGATATCCAATCTATCTGATTGGCCACATCATCGATCACTGAAGCAAATCTTGTTGTGTAATATGCTTCACTGTCTGCTCCCTCTGTGATTTAAGCAAATCTTACTCCCTATTCCTCCTGAATGGATGCCTCCTCTATCACTGTAGCAAAACCTGTTGAAGCAATATTATCCTCCATGGAGGTCTCACATGTCCTAGAAGCCTTCTACCTCTGAATCTCCTTTGTGGCCTCCTCAATCCATGAAACTTTTCTGTCAATCCTGGAAGATGTCTCTCTCCCACCTAAACTTGAGGGGGAACTCTACTCCCTCCTTCTGAAACATGACTCCCTCTTTTTCTGCACAACATCTGGGGACATCTAATCCCTATTCAATTTCATATGCATTGTTCTGGGAGGCTTCTCCTCCCTCCTGGATCTTGACGGATGAATCCATATGAACTTGTGCTACTAATGGGGTCACATACCTCACCACTAGTGGAGCCACCTGCTCCTCCTCATCTGTCTCTTTACTTCTGATAGCCACAATACTCATAGGCTATCCCCTCAACCTATATAGGTTTCCATCCCTAACTCCAAGAACTAATATTGATTTAAATCTAGAACATCTGGGTGCAAGCAATACCTGTCCATTTCAAAACAATACATGATAGCCCTTCCTCTCAATGTCCGAGACTAAGAGGACACTCCTCTTGAGTTCCGGAACCCACAACTCATTAGAAACCATCAATATCTCTCATGATTCCAATCAAAATGATATTGTACTAGATCTTCGTACCGAATTCTTGGATCCCGTACCAAGCTCCACAGACAATTCTAAGCCAGTCTCCATGAGAGTGTCAAACAAATCTCTAGCACCTGTCATATGGAAAGATGGTTTTCTATCCACCAACCATCTCTCCTTACCTGAGACAGTGCCTGAAAGGGAAAATACCAACAAGATCTCCCTTTGGAACCTATTTGCAACCTCATCAACCTCTGTTGTTGATGCCTTCTTCCTTCTTCCTCTTCCCCTTCGATGTGGACAATGTGAAGCATAGTGCCCAAAATCATAACACTCAAAAAATATGATCTTACTAAGATCCTTCTTCCATATAGGATTTGGAGAATCTTCCCTCTCAGGAGAAGTCATTCTCCCTGAAGGACCTCTTCTGTTTGGAGAACCCCTTATTACCTTCTTAGTGTGGGATGAAAGGGCCTAGTTCTCATCACTACTACCTTTTCCCATACCATCATATCTTCCCTAGATACCAACCAAGTATCCTCCTGGATGCAATATGTCCATAGTCCATCAAAGTCTAGAAACTTGTCTCGTGCACAGATCCCATGCACAAATGTCTCCCAGGACCTGGGAATACCTCTCAATGCTAGATTCACCAACTCAACATCTTGCACTATCTCACCAATAGTTGTGAGCTAATATTGGATCTGAGTAATCTTCATAAGATAACTAACAATTGTGTCTTCATTAGTCATCCTGACAATCTGAAGTTGATGCTTCAAGTGTAGCATCCTGCAAGTATTATTGTTTTGGTAAAGACCCACCAAATAATCATACATATCCTTGGAAGTTTCTTTCTCAACAATGTGAGGAATCAAGTGGTCCTTCATGGACTCTATCAATACCCTCTTGGCCTTCACTTCCCTCTTCTTATGGAATTCCAAATCTACTAGATTAGTCGGTCTAGGAACCACATTCTCCACATACTCCTTGAAGTCATTCTCTTCCAACAAAAGGAGAACCCTTTCCTTTCAAGCTCGGAAGTTGGTTTCCCCTTCCAATCTATTCTCAAGCTTCAATGTATTGATAATATTGACTTACCCAGAACAAGAACAAGTACAACACTCTTTTAGTGTTGTATCCAACAAGGTGTCTCAAGATGATCCCCTTCTCTTCAAATCCCAAGTTTTGATACCGTGTCAATTTTCACATGTAATTCTTATGTGACTAATTTTCAAATCTGAGAAATTGCTTACTAGTGAACCAACAATAACAACCTAGCTGTTATCACTGAACAATTCTACATTGAAAATTATTGACTTAAAAACATATGTAGCGGAAACATAAAATATCAAAGATGAATCATCAACACATGAGACACAAATTTGTGTTCTGTAACTTTATCTAATTCTCCAAAATCTGAGGACCAAAACCAATCCTATCAAAGTCACTAAAACTGAGGACAAAACTAGTCCTCCAAAATCACCAATTCTGAGGATAACCTTTTCCTCCAATATACAAACAAGAAAACCAAACATCAACAATATTATGGGAATCTCCTTTGCTCAATAATCTGTTGTAGATCACCTGTATGGCTTGTTGATGTCATCTGTCAGCCTGTACAGATTTGTACCTTCCGAAAAACTCAGATACGTGATTCACCAACTGGAAACCCCCAGACATATGTGGTTTGCTCCATTGCATATCGTGTATACCCTATACATTATTTTTCCTTCTGCAACCCACGTAAATATGCGCTTTGTCCTCCTACAAATAATGTATGGTACAAAAAAATTGCTCACACGTGCGACCTTCTTCGCTCTTCTCTTCAGGGACAGATCCACCACCTTGCAAACTTCTCTTTGCTGAGATCAACAATCCTCCTAGGCACAAGTCAAAATTCACTTATTCGAACTCCATTCTTCCACAATGATTATCCAATGTCACAATGACATCTCTCCTTTATACAGGAGTCTAATGAGTAAGTTTAGGAGCCCTTCCTAAACTCAACAGTTAATTAGAATATTTTAATCCTCTTTGTGGGTGTGGCACCCCCACACAAACCCACAAATCCCATCAACTTTCCCATGAGGCCCTAGCCTCATTTCTAGGTCAATTTCACTGAAACGAAAGTCAAATTTGGTGCCAATGAAAAATTCCCACATGCCTGGCACCTTGGCCTCTAGTGGGAATACCTCCTAAAGCTACACAAATCAACATTTTCTTCTCAAATATAGGCTTTATATTGCATAACTAGCATCTCATCAATGATTTGGAATTTGAAAAATTAGTATCCTTTGATACCAATTATCTTAGATTTACCATCTAAAAGGTGTGGTTCCACAAATCTATTGAAGTCGAAAAATTCATAGGAATTGTGATCCTCACATGTCCTATAAGAGTCAATCATCTCTGGAGTGCAAATATATCTTTTCGCATTAATCTATTTTATAAAATCCCATAAGTTCCATCTATGTATTCATGTTTGTGTCCTATGGAGAAGAATCCAACTTCAACAATTTCAAACACCCTACTCGATGTTAAAAGGGATCAAAATGCAAACACGGTGATTTTTGGTTTCACCTACACAATTATCCATTTTTAGCAATAACATTGGTGGAAATTTTCTTTGCAAAATTTTGTATTGTCAACTCTTATCTTATGTGATTCCATATCATCTTGCCTGTAGATCGAACATTTTTCGTAAGACTCACATTTTAATAGATTTTCATGTACTGGGTGCTTTGATGTTCCCTTTTCGTAAAACAAATATTTGTATTGATACACTATTAGTTCCTTAACATACTTTAGACATTTAGTCAATGAAGTCACAATGAAATTTGAATTCGTCTCTAAAATGGAAAGACTGAAGTGGCCAAATTCCCCTTCTTATGTCCACGTGGAATCATACTAATAAAGAAATGGGAATATTCATAAAATTAATAACAACCTTTGAATTCTTACCCAAACTTGGTATAGAAGTCTTTTACTTATCCTTCTTATCATGCACAATGCTCAAGTAATTTCTTGGATTCTTCTTTGAAGATGATCTGTAGGTATAGTACATATGGTGACAACTTGCAATGTTGTGATTATGGGTT
>ML828942.1:44432-60711 GCA_009831015.1 Picea engelmannii
CTTTCACTATCCACATGTTCATGTTTCATTAACTTTTTTTGCAACATTCTTTGAATTTATAAAAGAAAAACAATAAATATTTTTATGTGCTTTCTTTATCTGCTTCTTAGAAGTAATCATTTTTCCATTGATTTTCATAAGTTTCGATTAAAACTTGCAGCCTGTAAATCATGTAAATAAACGAGACTTGTATATCTTCTGCTTAAATACAACTACCATAGTTACATTTGAATATATGTACATATATATAGTGTGTTTAGCAATTAGTTAGTTATTTCTCTATTTTATTCGTTTCTTTTGGGATTCTTAGATTGGCTAACGGAGCCATTAAACCCGTCAGAACGAGTTACACCAAATGGATTGGGTTATTTAGACAACCCTGGACCAGACTCGCTCTTCCAGTTGACGGATGGTCAATTTCGCCCGTCAACATAACCCTAGCGACAATTCCTCAACAAGCTCAATATCCTAATGGTTATGTTTCCTTCCAGTGGTTAGACTGAATGAAGGAGGTGTGGGCCCATAACCTGTTAGAATATGAAGGATTGTGCTCATTTTACCATTGACAATACCCTTGTCACCCAACCATAGGCCGAAGCCACCCTCCGAGCACCTTGACCTTGACAGAGAGAAGAATCCTGGTAGCAATCCAATAGCCAAGCAAGGCTAATGGACCAAGTAAGAAGTAACCAAGTTCGAAAACTGGCACAACACCTTCCCCAAGACTTGCGCACAAGACTACTAGACTGTAGTGCGCAGAAACTGACTTTCTGTAATTCTGAGAGTGTGTCAAATGAGAGACTGGCACCCTGTATTTATAGTATTCCTGGAAGACTTTCCTAGAACGAATTCTCTCTCTAGGTACTAATTAATTCATATTAATTATCTATCTTCAGCCGACATCTTGTCTAGGGTTTCCTTCATTTCTTTGCTTCCTTCCGAAACATTCTAATCTTGTCAAAGGTCACAATAGAGGTTCATACCTCCCAAATCTACCATAATATCAACATATATCTATGTTGTTCTTCATATCTTTGTTTTTATTGTATTCAGTCTGTTAATCAGTTCGTTTCGCTCCTAAATCCGAATCAGTGGTATCAGAGTGGTCTGCTCTTCATTTAGTTTTCTTCGTGCATGTCCCTGACAAGTTCTGGGTACAAGAAGTTGGGACATGAACCAATTGATTCGTTGCAAGATTGACCATGCTGAGCCCGATAACAACCCATGGGAGACGAAAATAAATATGATGGAGCATGAGATACTTTTAAAATGTTGCTTGAGGAATCCCTTGTGTGACCAAAGGAACAAAATGATGGAAAATTTTGCGCAGATCCTTTGGTGGTTGTCCATAGGAGAAGCATATTCATCAAGCGACCATGCAACCCCCTTCTAGGTACATGTAAATTTTTATATTCCATTATTTGAAGGAATGATAGATGTGGATGTTGTAGATAAATGGTTGAATCTGCTGGAAGGGTATTTTTCGGTTCATAATTTTTCTGATAGGGAGAAGATTACTTTTTCACTCCTCAAGGTCGTCCCCCATGTTAAGGACTGGTGAGACACTTACTCTGAGAAAAGGGCCACAGAGGAATCTGCAATATTTGTGGTTTCCCCTACACGGGATTCCTTCCGGGATGCCATTAAAGAACAATACTACCCCATTGGAAGCTACGAGGACCAGTACACCAGATGGACCACCCTGCGTCAAGAAAGGGACAAGAAAATACCACATTTTACCAATATTTTCCATACCTTTCACACCAAGTTGGGTATCAAAGAATCTGAGCGACATCTGGTGCTCAAATACCACAGTTGTTTTCATAGATACATTCAAACAGAAATGGATTTTTTGGACATTGTCTCATTGGGTACGACTTATAGATATGTTGTCAATATCGAGAACAAATTTAAGCAGAAGAGGTGAGAGTTTGGATTTGCAAACTCCTCATAGCTGAAGCAGGGAAAAGGCGACCCCAACCCACACAGCAAGGGACAGAGCAAAGATGGCCACTCTCAGGAAAACCATTCCAATCTGCAACACAAGAAGGGAAATGAGAAGACAAAGGAAATGGGAAAATGGTATGAATACCATAAAATCCCTTGGCACAACATTGAAGAATGTTGCTCCAAGAAGTCACTCATGGCTGAGCTGAAGGATTCTGAGTCAAAGGTTGATTCTGATTCTGAATCAAATCCATAAGGAGGGAAGCGGATTATCGATGTTGAACCATGCCACTGTTGCTACTACCAAAGTCCAACCAAGTGAACTAAAAGAACCAGAGGAAAGGGAACACCTCTTTCACTCACAGATGTGGGTAAAGGGGGCTCCACTTAATTTCGTTGTCTATAGAGACAGTCATAAGAACCCGATCTCAATAGAGGTCATCAAGCGGCTGGACCTACTGACGATACCACACCTGCATCCCTACACCATTGGCTGACTTAGCCAAGGAAGAGATATCCATGTCAGCCAACAATGTCGTCTGCCCTACGACATCAAGCCCTTCAAAGATGAGGTATTGTGAGATATTTCTCCCATTGAAGTTTGTGATGTTCTTTTAGGACAACCATATTTGTGGAAACGTCATGTTGTGTATGAGTCTAGACCCCACATTGTTACTATTACTTTGGGTAGACAATTATACATGATACCAGAGGTAGCTCTGCCTACTGCTATTTATTTAATCTCTGCTAAGAAATGCAGTAAGGTCATTTCAAAGACCAAGAAGTTCATCTTCTTTGTGATCCGTGGTCATAGTAAGAAGAAGGTCACTGCCACATCCATGTCCTCTACACATAGACTCTCTTTGCAACAAAATCAAGTGGACAGGATCATGGAAGAGTACAGAGACATATTCTCCTCACCCACCAGGGTACTGATGCACTGCCAAGTCAAGCATCCAATTGATCTAACTCCCGATGCACCTTTGCCTAATGGACCAATCTATCATCGCTCGCTGATGGAAAATGACAAAATCAAGTGTCAGATCCAAGAGCTTCTTCAAAAGTGGCACATCAGACCCAACTCTTCCCCTTGCGGAAGCTCGATGGTACTGGTGCAGAAGAAGGACAGAACATGGCGACTTTGCATTGATCACGGAGCGTTAAACAAAATCACAATCAGAAACTGGTACCCAATTCCCATGATTGATGACCTTCTTGACCAACTCAAGGGGGAAAAGTTCTTCAACAAGATTGACCTAAAGTATGGTTACCACTAGGTTCTGATTGAACCAATTGATGTCTGGAAGACAACTTTCAAATCTAAAGAAGGTCTCTTCGAATGGTTGGTCATTCCATATGGCCTAAAAAATGCATCAACCACTTTCATGAGGTTGATGGATGATGTATTGAGACCCTTCACCAAATCTTTTGTGGTGGTATATTTGGATGACATCCTCATCTTCAACAGAACTTGGGAGGAGCACATGCAGCATATTCAACAGGTTTTGAGCACTCTGCGACAGCACAAGCTATATGCCAACTTGAAAAAATGTTCATTTTGCATGAACAAGGTCAAATAATTAGGCTACATTGTTGATGAGCATGGGGTACATGTCGATCCCGCTAAGGTCCAAGTCATCTGTGACTAGCCAGCCCCGACCAAACTAACCAGGATTCGAAGCTTCTTGGGACTGGCCAATTTCTACTGACGGTTCATGTTGGGATTCTCCCATATTTCGTGGTCCCTCAACCACGTGACCAAGGGTGGTGGCAGGGAAAATTTCATGTGGGGGAAGGAACAACAATGAGAATTTGATGATCTGAAGCATCGCTTGTACTCAAATCCATTACTCTCCTTGCTTGATCTTCAAAAACCGTTTTAGATTGAGACTGATGCATATGACTATGTTGTAGGCACAATTCTCACTCAACATGATCATCCAGTGGAATACCATAGTGATATGCTCTCAAATACTGGCCAAAAATACCCCACCTATGACAAGGAAATGTATTCCATTGTAAAAGCCTGTCGTCAATAGAAACATTACATTCTAGGAAAGGAAGTTGCAGAATGACCTCCATCAAAAGTGGTCCACCTAGCTGCAACAGTTCCATCTCAAAATCAAGTATAAGACACGAAGCAAAAATCATGTCGTTGAATGCCTTATTCGACCTCCCATAGTTGCACTCACCACTGTGCTCCATTCCTGTGGACATGAGGCATCTAAGTGGCCCCAAATTTATCAACAAGATCTAGACTTCGCCACCACCTATTAGCTCTTGGGTATAGGTTTGATTGTCACCGTTTTTCACATTCAAGACGGGCTGTTATGCCATATAGGCCATATCTGTGTTCCTGCAAGCGAGTGTGCCAAGTTGATTTGGGAATCCCACTACAGTCGGATGGAAAGACATTTTGGCATGGAGAAAACTGTGGTCATTTTATAGAAACATTTTTATTGGCCAAAACTTCGACAGGATGTCAATAAGTATATCATATCTTACATTGCATGTGCCATTTCCAAGCCAACCATCAAGAAGCAAGGCTTATACACCCCTCTTCCTACCCCTGAGAATCCTTGGGAATCCATCTCGATAGATTACATGTCTGGAATTCCATCCACTAAGTACGACAATGATTGTGTATTTGTGGATGTTGATCGGTTTTAAAAGATGGTGATCCTCATAGCCTGCAAGAAGAACATCACAGCGGCAGACCAAGCTCTTATTCAAACGAGTGTGGGTCCATTTTGAGATACCATAGACCATCATCTCCGACCGAGACAATAGGTTCCTTAACACATTTTGGTCGCATCTCTAGGGTTGTTTGAAGCCCTACACATCTTCTAGGTGGATATTGGTGACGTCTCACCTAATCCAACTGGCTTATTTTGTATGTTTTCATGTCAACACATCTTGATGTACTTGTAGGGCTGTTTTAGATCCCTAAATAGTGTGTTTTTAGCTCTCCACAGTCAAACTATAGACATAGTCAGATTTTGACAACATAATGTGTAGTTCTCTAAAATACCTTTCCAACGGGCTATCACATGCCTAAAATGAAGGTCGTATACAAAAGTTATGACCTTGGGAAGTTGAGGTACCAACTTACCCACAGGGGCTCACATGACTTTTGGCGTTTCACCTCCTAGGGTTAAGTTTTTGGATGTCAAGGGTTTTGGCATTCATGAATAATATCAAAAAGGCCTCTGGAGCCTCATTGTAATCATTCTTCTCATACAAATGCGCATAGCAGCCACATCTCTTCTCAGAGATAGCTACCACCATTCAAGCAAGTGTTTCAGTTTTGCAGTTTTACATTTTCAACCTATTTCATTTATTCAATAGAAGATATTGTTCATTGGATATCTGTGTTTTTCTTCATATCTATGTGTTTATTGTATTCATTATGTTAATCAATTCATTTCACTCCTAAATCTAGATCAAAGGTTCGATCCTCAGACCTATGGGTTATCTATCCCACACATGGACTCAACACGTCCATGGAAACAACAAAATCATATTATCTCCTTAATAATTTACCCTGGTTTACATCTAAGAGTCTTCACACTCAATATTGTATTATGAAGCTCATAGGAACTTCATAATATTTCGTAGGTATCACCAAAAATACCCAACACTAACCATTCATATGACCAAGTGCTTATCATCGGGCACTTAACTCCCCCCAAGCCGTCATAAATTTCACTGGTTGGTTTTCGTCAGAGTCACAACACTCCAAAATTCAGACTCCGATAGGCGTCGAAGTTCATGTAGTCTGATAGGTTTGAGGCCACCACAATGGTCGGTTTTGATGGCAAACTGGAACAAGTACGATAGAATTATACTCCGATGAACTTCCCCACGTGTCCTCTTCCAGAGCCATTGATCTATTGGCTCTGAATTAATCTCCATTGTCACTCGGGATTTGTCTCTGGCTTGATGGATTAACCATCCATCGTTGATTCCCATGATCAAAGGTCACAATTCATTCACTCTCATTTCACAACGATCTTGATCTTGACAGGACAACTGCCACATGTCCTCATCTCCACCATCAATCTTCATATGCGATGGACATATCAGATCTCACGTCGAAGTATTAATGTCGAAAATTTGGAGGAACCCAAAGCAGCGGGGTCTGATCTACAATTGACATGGGCCATCATTTCTCTGTTCTGATGAATGGTTAGATATTGACCTTGGAATCTTCTGAACGCAACTAGTTTCGATAATATATTCTGACGATGCTACATGGATCATCGTTGATCCTACCATGATCAATAATCGATCTTTCTCCTTTGATAAAGTATAACATCTCATGCTACAACCTGCAACAAATTCTCATGCTACACACCAGACCTGTAACTCTCATTCATGACCTCTCATACACACACTCGACCATAACTTGCACAAGGATTATAAAATCAGGTTTAAACATGCATACAAATATGGGTTTACACAAATAATATACAAATTTCCATTAATTGAGCTTGAATATTCATTAAATGGCCTGTATGGGCCAGACCACTCTCCCCGACCTAATTCTATAATGCGTGTGTCCTCCCTTTTACAAACACCAGAAGGATACAATTTATAACAATAAACATAATAAGGATTGAATCACTGAAAGGATCCGATCTAGATTGCTCGTAATCCTTGAAAATTGGGATATCATAATAATTATTAACAAATTCAATCAATTCAAGGAAATCTTGTCCTCATGGCCACGTTATCTTCTCTGGAAGGTTCATGAATTTTTGAATTTGACTTGAGGTGGTTTTGCTCCTGCATCAATCACTAAACGAGGAAACCCTAGATAGGGTTGAGTCACATAACTAAGCTTGAAGAAAGATACTCACAATAACACCATATGATATTATCAATGAATAACTGGTGCATCTATTACAAAGGAGTTTACCTCCTTATATATCATTGTTCATTAATCAAATCATTTCCACTTATGAATGTGGGATAGATTGTTTTACACAAAAAGTGAACATTAACATATTCTAAAGTCACAAAGTGACTTTATTACATAGTAAGCCATATAATATCTAATACCCTCCCATAAGGTGTACAATGTTGAAACAAACTGAAATCAAATAAATATACTGAATGTAAAACACGTAATCTGAACACTAAACATCAGTAACATCCTTTAGAAGCTTCTTCTTTGAACATAGTTATTGGACCAGTTTGAGCTCCATCAAGATGCCTCATAACCGTCATGACGGTGTAGCTGCTAAGTTGAATTCTCGAGTTCTTGTATTCCACC
Organism: Picea engelmannii; assembly: GCA_009831015.1. Taxonomy (NCBI): domain Eukaryota; kingdom Viridiplantae; phylum Streptophyta; class Pinopsida; order Pinales; family Pinaceae; genus Picea; species Picea engelmannii. The sequence continues at coordinate 51,658 of ML828942.1, forward strand.
TCCCGAACTCCCGAATCACGAATATCCCGAAGCCAATTATTGGAAAACGATCCACATGCATGTCATGTAACCTCACTAGTAGACTACAATCCACATGCATGTCTTTCCAAATAATGGGGAATCTTTCCCTGTATCCACAAATTTTGAACTAATTGGGAAACAATCCATATTTGAGTTGTTAACTGATCCCTTCTCGTATTCAAAGCACAAACTTCCCAAAATGCACAAAATCCATTTTCTTCAGTAGATTTTTCACTATTTATAGCATTCGATGGATCTTCAATCATGGCCACACTCACTATATGTTATCTATCTTTGAACTTTCCCTTAAGAATGTCATTGACTTGTTGTCTACAATTCCAAGTTGTATGAACCAATTTCTTGCAATGGTGGAATTTTTTCCTCTTTGTCTTTTTTTGATCTGTTGCAGTTGTTTCTTGCATAGAATTCAAGTTTTGATTAGTTATCACCTTCAGTGGTTCTCTTTTCTTCTGCTAGCAATGCTGCAATAATTTCATCTAGACTCTGTGAAGATAGCTAAGTCAGGGTAAAGATAGAACTATGGTATTTGGGCGACAAACTTTTCAGGAGAATAGCCTAGGCATACTCCTCATCAACTATTTCCTTGAATTTTGCAAGTTGTGTGATAATAGATCTTAGATTTCTTATGTGACTTGCCATGGTTGCTTCAGTTGACATCTTAAAGCTGAATAACTGTAATTTCAAGGAAAATTTTTCATTCACTGCTTGTTCCCCAAATAACTTGTTGAGATTTTCCCATATCTCCTTGGATGATTTGTTTATATCTACATGATGTAGCTCTGAATTTGAGAGGGCAAAGCCAATAATGGTTTTTTCCTTATCATATCTTCTCTCCCATTCTATCAACTTGTTTGGATTTTCCTCGGTTCCTTTGACAATTACCCAAAGGTTTTTATTCATTAATTGTATTTGGATCTTCACTTTCCATGTATGGAAATTGAAACTCGAGTACTTCTACATCTTCGTCACTGATCAGATCTTATTTTTTTTATTGCTAAAAATAATTATCAACGGATGCAAAGAAAGGTTATGCAAACCAGAGCTGTAGATATTGCAAAATTTACGAGAGATCGACCGTAGAATTGTAATAAAACCATTGCTACAGTTGTTTAGAAAATTAAAAAGGATCCTGCATTAAATGATGACTAAAAAAAACAAAACTCATATCTGAGTGAACTCGCTACTAAACACCATCGAATTGTGGCACTTTATGGCTCTTAGACTATTGAAGTCGCACTTTATGGAACTTAGACTATTGAAGTTGCAAGAGTGGAAACCTTGTTTTTCAAAGGCCCGAGACTCTTGATACGACTTCTTTCTCTGATACCATATTACAAAATGAACTAGATCACTAAATGAGGAAACCCTAGATAGGGTTGAGTCACATAACTAAGCTCAAATAAATATACTCATAGTAACACCATATAATATTATCAATGAATAAATGATGCATCTATTACAAAGGAGTTTACGTCTTTATATATCATTGTTCATTAAGCAAATCATTTCCACTTATAAATGTGGGATATATTTCTTTACAAAAAAATTGAACATTAACATATTCTAAAGTCATAAAGTGAACTCTAATAGGGGCATGTTAAGTGAGAATGCCTAAAGGGAGAGTGTGCACCTTAAGGGAGAGCTCCTTAAGAGAGAGAGAGTGCTAAGGGGGAGCACTAAGGAGGAGAGTGCACTAATGGAATTGAACAAGGAAAAATAGCTTGTTAAATGAGGAATGAAAAAATATAAATAGTGCTATCACTAGAGAGAGATGCTTTGTTAAAAAAAAAACAATAATGAGAGAAAAAAAAAATTGAAAAGGAAATTGAAAAAAAGAATAAAATAATAAAAATAAATGGAAGAGGAAATTCCTATAGAAGAATGAAATAAGAAAAAGAGTGGATTAAGAAATTGCTAAGAAGAAGGTAAGATTAAATTGTCAAAGAAGAATAGAAGAGGAAATTGCTAAACAAGAATGAAAATAAATGAATGAAAGAAAAAAATGATAGGAAGATTGGAAGAGGGAAAAGAGAAAAATAAGTGGAATATAAAGTTTCTATTAATAATGAAGAGGAAATTGTTAAACAAGAATAAGAGAAGAAATTGCTAAAAGAGAAAAGGAAAGGAAAAATAAGTAGAAGAGGAAATAGATTAGTAAGAATCGAAAATAAAAATGGAATGGAAGAGGAAATTGCTAAACAAGAATGAAAAAATAAAAATGAATGAAAGAGGAAATTTCTAAGAAGATTGAGAGAGGAAAAAGAGAAAAAAAGAAGTGTAATATGAATTTTATATTAAGAACAAAAGACAAGATTGCTAAAGAAGAATAAGAGAGTAAAACTATAAAAAATAATAGGAGAGAAGAAAAGGGAGATGACTTTTACAAATAAAAATGGGAGAAAATAAAAAAGGAATAAAAAAAAAAACTACGAATTGGAATGAGAGAGAAATTTACTAAAAAGGAATAAAATAGAAAATCATTAGAAAAATGGAAGGTAAAAGGAATACAAGGGACAATTGAAGAATTAGAATTGAATAATTGATAAATTGATAAAATGATAAATGAGAATACCCTTCTCAAGAAAAGGTTGATTGACCCTTCTCTAGGATCCCCATCGAGGAGAGTAATATGCTCGAGAAAGGGTTGAATAACCCTTACCCAATCTACACTCATTGGAAAAAATAATCGATATGAAAGGAAATTGACTCTTAAGCATGCAACAACTATACATTGATACAATGCTTAAAGAACAATCAACTAAGACTTCATCATGAACATTTTAGAAGAGAACAATATGCATGTGTAAGGTTCAATAAATTCTTCCTCGACGATAAAACTAGATAGAAAATCTATGTTTGAGGAAGGATTGACTGGCACAATCCCAAAATTCACCTTGACAACATTACAATGCTCTAGAAAAGGTCAATTGAGAGTTCCCCTAAATCTCCTTTGACAAGAATACGATTCTAGAGGAGATTTCTTCTAACCCTTTTATGGGATCCTCCTCGATGAAAATGCCATGTTGGAGGAATATTTCGTCGACCCTTTCACTAGCTCACTTTGAACATGATTACTATGCTAGATGAAGAGTCAACTGACCCTTCCTTGGACTACCCCTCTACAAGAATATTATGCTCTATGGGAATACTATGCTTGAGGAAGTGTTGGACCCAAGACTCCCTTCGATTAGGATACTAATGCGGAGGAAGGGACAACTGACCCTTCCCTGGGCTCCCCCTCATTGAAAACACTATGCTCGAGGAAGGGTCAATTGATCCTTCCATGGGCATCTATCCATCAAGAATGCTATTATGGAGGAAGCGTTTTCCACTAATTACCTAGGTTCACTCTCACCAAGAATTACGTACTAGAGGAAGGGTTAGCTGACCCTTTTCCTATCTCACTCTTGATGAAAATACTATTCTAGATGAAGGGCCGACTGACCCTTAAGTAGACCACCCCTCTGCGAGAATTATATGTTGGAGGAAGGGTCGACTGACCCTTTCCTTGGATGCACCCTTAGTAGGAATAATATGTTTGAGGAAGGGTTAGTTGACCCTTCCACTAGATATCCTGAGACAAGAATATCATCATTGAGGAAGGGTCAATCAACCCTTCTTTGTGCTCCTCCTCCATGACAATTATGTGTTGGAGAAAGGGTTCTCTAACCCTTCCTTGGGACCCCCCTTTCAAAACAAATATGCCCTAGGAAGAATCATTTGTCCCTTCTCTAGGATCCTCCTTGATGATAATTCTATGGTGGAGAAAGGATCAGATGATCCTTCCATGGAGCCCCTTCAACTAGAATACTATTATGCAATAATGTTCATAGGACCCTTACCCAGTCTCACCCAAGACTAGAATTATATGCTTTATGAAGGATCATATGTCCCTTCCCCAAGCCACCCTTCAACGAGATTACTATTCTAGAGGAAGGGTCAATTGACATTTCTCCAAGATAACCTTTGAAAAAAATTCTATGTTGGAGGAAGGATCAACTGACCTTTCCATGGGACCACTTCAATGAGAATACTATTCTAAAGGGTCAATTGACATTTCTCCAAGATAACCCTTGAAAAAAATTCTATGTTGGAGGAAGGATCAACTGACCTTTCCATGGGACCACTTCAACGAGAATACTATTCTAGAGGAAGGGTTGATTGAACCTTCCATGAGCTCCCCCCTCAATGAAAATTCCATGTTGGAGGAAGAGTTATCCGACCCTTTCACTGGGTCACCCTTAATAGAAATACTATTCTAGATGAAGGGTTAGGCTACCCTTCCCTCGATTACCCCTCTATGAGAATACTATGCTCAATGAAGAATCAGACCTAGGCCCCCCTTTGAAAAGGATACCAATGTGGAGGAAAGGATGACCAACCCTTACTAGGGATCCCCTCAGTGGAAATAATATGCTTGATAAAGGGTTGATTGATATTTTTCAGGCCCCCTCTTTGTCAAGAATACTATTCTAGAGGAAGGGTTGATGCTCCTTACCCGAGCTCACCCTCAACGATAATTCATGCTAGGGGAAGGTTCGATTGATTCTTTTCCTGTATCACCCTCTACGGGAATACTATGCTAGAGGAAGGGTCGATTGAAACTTCCCTAGACTACCCATCTACAAGTATTATATTCTAAAGGAAGGGTTAATCCAACCTCTCCTTGGACTCTCCCTCAATAATAATAATATGCTCGAGGAAGGGTTAGTCGACCCTTTCACTAGATACCATTCTATGAGAATACCATCATTGAGGAAGGATCCATTTTCCCTTCTTCGTGCTCCCCCTCCATGAGAATTATATGTTAGAGGAAGGGTTAGCCAACCCTTCCCTAAGATCCCCCTCGATAAAAACTATAGTAGAGAAAGGATCAGCCGATCCTTCCTTGGATACCTTATGACTAGAATACTATTCTATAGGAATGTCCAAAGGACCCTTACCTAGTCTCACCATCGAAAAAAATTATGTGTGTAATGAAGGATCGACCATCCGTTTCTTCCCCTCTCCCCCCCTGCCCCCCCTTCAATGAGAATACTCTTCTAGAGGAATGGTTAGCCAACCTATCCCTGAGATCATGGTCGATAAGAATTCTATGTTAGAGGAAGGATCGACTAACCCTTACATGGGACCACCTTCGATAAGAATAAATTCTAGAGGAAGAGTCAACTAAACCTTCATGGGGTCCCCCTCAATGAAAATTTAACGATGGAGGAAGAGTTGGTCAACCCTTTCATTGGTCACCTTGAATGGGAATACTATGTTGGATGAAGGGTCAATGGACCCTTCCCCAGACTAACCCTCTATGAGAATACTATGCTCGAGGAAGTGTTGGACCAACGAATCCATTTAATGAGACTACTAATGTAAAGGAAGGGGCAACCAACCCTTTTCTAGGTTCCCCCTCGACGAAAAATACTATGCTCTAGGAAGGATTGAACGATGCTTCCTCATGCCCCATTTCATTAAGAATATTATTCTATATGAAAGGTCAATTTCTCCTTCCTTGCACTCAACCTTGACAAGAATTATATCATGGGAGAAGGGTTGGCTGGACCATTCTTTGGATCACCCTTGATGGGAATACTACTATGGAGGAATGGTAAAATGACCTTCTCCTTGGAATCCGCCTAGGTAGGAATAATATGCTCGAAGAAGGATTGATCCACCCTTCCACAAGATACCCTACAACGAGAATACCATCATTGAGAAAGGGACAATCAAACCTTCTTCGTGTTCCCTGTTGACTCAAATTTTCATCACCTATATTAAAATATCTCAAATTATTGCAAAGCCTATGATTACTGTAACGTCCCCGACCATCAACGCCATGGTTGGGCCAACATTACTACGCGGAAAAACACTACTGTAACATATTATGCATTCTTATGAAATACAATTGCTTGATTACAGTTAAACACACTGTAAGCACATTAATACCATTAGCATACATAATCCACGACATTAACAATAATTCACAAATACAGCGAAATACATGTAAACATTGCTAGAATCACAGACATGCATATTTGATTGAAATTATACGCATGTATATACTTATCTTTTAGACTGGATGTAATTCACCAATTGCGTGTAGACCTCCCACGAACCTCCTAGACTTAGACCGCACTTCTCATCACTCTCAGTAGTAGGTCACCCCCGAGCCGGGACTAAGCTCCATCGGGTAAGGATTCCTAGGCTAGGCAAGGAATACATGAATACACACAGTCACAAGAGAAGGATTCTCTCCCAGGAGCCACTTATGCCCACTGCCCATAGACTCTCATTCCCCACATGTCTGTCCCACCCCAGGAGTATACACCTTCATTATCACCAAGACAATCCATTGGCTGCTAACCTCCCTTCCCTTGGGCTTCAGCAATAGACCAGACCGAAAGTCTCCGAGCTCTGTGGTAGCTACAGGACTCCTTCCAGGAGTTCACTTCCTCTGCACACTCTCTCACCTGGAGAGAGTCACTCACAAACTGGGTAACCTGCCTCTTCAACAACAATCACCTCCCTCACACTGGCCAGCAAGCCACACGTAGTCCAGCACTGCGTGGCCACAATAGTCAATTGGGAAAATTGGTGAGGACACCGAAATGGAAACGATCAGTGCTAAAGCATTGCGCGGCTCTGCGATTACATGATGCATTGAGCTTTCCAGCAAGCAACACAGGATGCACGGCTCAACAATTATGGGACATTCAGTTCTCCCAACTAGCAATAAGGAACAGACTCACCACTCTAGTTTCAGAAATGCGTAAGGTGTACAGAGGTTCAATCACAGAGGCCAAACGCGTACAGATGAAGGATGGAGGAATTGAAAGGTCGAACCCCGGATTGAGGTGATGGTTGGAGGAATTCCCACCCCCCTCCTACGCAACTGTTGACAAAATTGGAAGGAGAACCCCCAACACGGCTCATTTCCTAGGTTAAATCGCATGTGCCTGGGTCGACACATGTCACCCATGAAGCTGCATGCATCCCTCCCCATGAACTTAGGAAAAAACATAGATTTCACATGGATTTTGGGATAATATTAAAATATTATTCCCAAGGACTTAAGCCCCTAGGCTCCACACTTAGCCTCTCTTTCCAACCTTCCAGCCCCCAATCCCTTACCCAGGTTTTGTGGAAGCTTATTCCCCCATCACTCATTCATTGTGGTCGGTCCACATGCAGAGATGTTTTGTATTAATACTGTGCATAATTACATGTACAAAAATCAAGCTCCTGGCCTTCAACACTTAGGTTACCTGGCCTAATAACACATAATCCCATTAGCTTATATAACTTGGCTCACCAACCTTATAAACTTGAATTACAGTTCATAAACAAGCTTTATACTTCATATACATGATTTACAACAGGGCTCGGCCTTCGGGACATTACAATTCCCCTCCCCTTATTTTTGCACTGTCCTCAGTGCAACTTTACACTGCATCTGCAAGCTTTTCAAAATTTTCAAAAAGATGTGGGTACTCTGCCCTCATAACATCTTCATGCTCCCATGTCGCATCCTCAGGACCGTATCAGGTCCACTGGACCTTTACAAGCCCTATGGCTCGATTCCGGAGCTGTTTGTTTTTCCTGTCCAATATGCGCACAGGATGCACTTCCAGGACACCTTCTTGCTCCACCTGGATCACATTCCAATCAATTACATGATTAGCATTATTCATATACTTTTTAAGAAATGAAACATGAAACACATTATGTACATTCATGGATGCAGGTAATGCAAACATATATGCAATTGGCCCAATCCTTTCTAGAATTTCAAATGGCCCACAAAATCTGGCTGCCAACTTGGCACAACTTCGCAGCTTCAAGGAACTCCTGTTAGCTTTCACTTTCAGGAAAACATGATCACCCACTTTGAACTCTCAGTGGGTTTTGTTCTTATCAGCATAACTTTTCTACCTGTCCCAGGCAGTGTTCAAATCATGCTTAATTTTTATCATTTGGTCCTCCATCTCCTTGAGCAACTCTAACTCAACTACTGTTCTATCAGCTGGATTATCCCATCTCACTGAACTATTGCACTTTCTTCCATAAAGTTCTTCAATTGGGTTCATCTTCAACGATGCATGATACCCATTGTTGTAGGCGAATTCTACCAAGTGTAGGTAGTCTTCCCATATTGATGGTTTGTCCATCACATACATTCTCAGTATGTCTTCAATTACTCTGTTCACTCTCTCTGCATTCCCATCAAACTCAGGATGATAAGCTGTACTAAAGTTCAGATTCGTTCTGAATCCTTTGAACAATCCTTTCCAGAAATTCAAGGTGAATTTCGGGTCTCTGTCGGACACAATCGTTTTAGGAATTCCCTGAAATTGCGCCACTTCCTTTATGAAAATATCAACAACATCTGCTGCCTTGTGAGTAGTTTTCAATGGAATAAAATGGGCAGATTTTGTAAGCTTGTCCACCACCACCATGATCGAATCATGCAGCTTGCCTATTCAGGGAAATCTCGTAATAAAATCCATCGTTACTACTTCCCACTTCCACTCAGGAATGGTTAAAGGTTGCAACAACCCTGTTGGGTGCCTATGCTCAGGTTTAACTTTCTGGCATTCCATACATCTAGCGATGTATTCAACGATCTCTCTCTTCATACCCGGCCAAAAGTAATGGCTCTTGACCGCTGTTACTGTTTTCTGATATCCAGGGTGCCCTGCATAAGGAACATTATGAATCTCCTGCAAAATCATCTGTTTCAAGCACTGGACATTGGGTACAAAAATTTTGTTCTTGTACAACAGTATTCCATCTGTTTTCAATTTATAAATTTCCATCTTCTATGGCATCTTACCCTGCTGTAGCTTGGATACCAATTCTCTGTACTGCAGATTTGCATTTGCAGCCTCCATAATTCTGCTTTTAATATCAGTCTGATACATGCTAATGGTTGTAGCATGTAATTCATGCACCCTCCTGCTGAGTGCATCAACCACTTTATTCTCCTTTCCTTTGATATGCTTGATCTCAAAGTCGTAC
>ML828943.1:29523-42544 GCA_009831015.1 Picea engelmannii
ATTCGGTTCCTGTGAAAATAACAGAGTTTATAGATCGAGTTTAAAGGATGAAATTGATCCATATCTGTGATCAATTTATGAAGAGTCTCCACGCTAAAAATAAATAAACAGTAGTTAATGATTATGGTGAAGCTAATTGAATAGGTGTGATGGTCCAAACGAAGGGCCATAATGCTTCACACTCACACTATTTTGAAGAATATATATACATGAAAGAGTGGGAGAAGAATGTGTCTCTGCAGTCCAAATCAAAAGATCAATAGCTGAAGCAAATTCCAGGAAGAAAATCTAAATACCTATGTATTAAGGGTGGTTGGGTGGAGTAAGGGTAGGTTGGTGCCTGCAGAGGGAGTTGATGCTTCTTTGTCAGTTGTAGCTGACTAAATAGGTGGGTGTAGCCTCCTACCAGTTGGTGATGGTAAACTAGGGTGTGGGTGCATCTTGATTAATCGGGGTTGATTAAAGAGGAAGTACATCTTCCATCTATGTAACATGTAAAACAATTTTTGTAGTTTATAGAAAAGAGTTTGTGGTTTTCCCATTTGGGTTCCACGATAAAATACAGTGTTAAGATTATGTTTGCATTAATAAATAAAAATTGATATAATTGTTGTGTCACTGATTCACCCCCCCCCCCCTCTCAGTGAAATAATCTGATCCTTCATAAAAGTCATGCCCAGGATCAACAAAACTCTGCTAGAAGATAGAGAGACATACAAGTCCTTCAGTCATGAGCCACACTTCATTGAAGAAACAAAAAGAGAAATAAGTATGGCAAGATGTCATAATATAAGAATACCAGTGTATCTTAAAGAATTATGTATAAGATATTATTCTAAAACCAGAAGGGAATTATGTGGTAACTTCCAAGTAGAGAAAGCATACAACTGACGGAAGTGTTAAGAAATACAAAACTAGATGACTCTCACAAATAGAGGAAGTTGTCTATGATGAGACAGTTGATCCAATAAGACCAATACACTTCCATCCGTACTACCATCCATGAGTTGGAAACTATATCATATGAATAGATTCTTGATGATTTTGGGTCTCAACAAGAGTATTGTTGATCCAAAACCTATATTACTATAGTGTTGGTGATGAGAGCCTGATTTTTGATAACTTACTCAGAAATCCTTGTTGTTGAAAAAAAGAAAGCCTTGAATTCTGATTTTTGAGATGAAGGATCTAAGTATGATGCACTACTTCTTGGGACAATAAGTATGACATAGGACCAATAATATTTTCCTAATTCAAGGAAAATATACAGTGGGAATATTAAAGAAGTTCAGTATAATAGAATGCAAAACCACTGTGATGGATTTGAAGAAAATGAATGATGATTCTTCAAACGGGAGAGATCCACAACTGATTGGACCATTGATGCCTCTGGCTAACACTAGACCTGATTCATGTCTTGTAGTGAATGTACTTATACAATCCATGAGCCAGCCAAGATAGACTCACTTGATAGCACTAAAGCATATATTGAGATATGCCCCTAGTGTGAACTTGAGCTTGCAGGATATGCAGATACAAATTGAGTAGAGAGTACAGTGGACCAGAAAAGAAAATCCGGTTGTTGTATTACCATAAAAAATTTCATGGTTTCCTAATGCAATAGGAAACAAAATCTTTGTGGCCTTGAATACCACAAAAGCATAATATGTGTCATTTAGTGTGTGAAGCAGTATGGCTTCACAAGATTCTAACATATTTACTTCATCATGAGATGGATCCTATGATGATAACCGAAGCAGTGTTTAAAGCTCTTTGAGAACCCAGTGTTTCATGATAGATTGAAACATGAGCAGATTGCATACATCTTCACCAAATTAACTTGGTGAAGAATACCTCCCTAGTTGACAGGGAGTGTTGATGACTACAACCAAGACAAAGTTCAAATTACATTCGCGTGAGACTTGGCATGATGAATAATGCCTCTCTAGCTGAGAGGGAGTGGTGATGATTGCATCTATGTGAGACATTCTCCATCTTACAAAACTGAGATAAAGCCCATGAGAGGGTTCTATTGTTCCTGTTTTGAGACAGATATGCAACGTAGAGATGGCCTCCTCCTTATAGAGATTTGAGAAGAACTCCAGATGATTCTCCTTTGTAATGCAGTGAGAAAGGAGATCTGCAGAGTTGGATGTGCCTGTGGCTAAGCACAAGGTGAATGTGTGAAATCCCAAAGTGTTGGGTGCATCGTCACGAGAACATAAATGAAGATGATGTATTAGCCTCCTATGAGCATAAGAGTTGATGAGAAAATCTATATGAATCCCATTTGTAATGCAGTGGGAAAGAATATTTGTTGAGTGGACATGCATGTGGACGAGCATAGGTGAACGTGATCCTAGTGGTTGAGCACTAGTGAAGAAGTGGTTATTTTGTGTAATGCAGTGAGCCAAAGATATGGAAATCCTATGGATGTGCCCCTAGTGGATGAGCACTATTGGGTGTATAAGATCCCTTGCTATATTTTTCAAGATTTAGACCTGCCTGTAACCCTAATTGTAATGTAAAGGGTACAGGTCGGCCCCACCTTAATGTGACTAGTGTTAGGACCCAGAAATGTCCCTTTTTCACTACATCTTTTTCCCATTCAACCTTCTCATTCCTAACCTAAATGAATATTATAATGAGTACTAAAACCCTTTTTCCCAAGGTATGAACTATTCATCTTGCTTTTATATTTTCATTTACTTAGCATGTTTGATTGGTAACGTTCACATATTTTACCCATGAAATGATTTAACTAATGATCAAACTTCTTAGAACAACCCACTTCGAGAAACTCACTACTGCTACAACTATGCGCAAATCTTGGAAGTTGCTACACGACTACTGCAATAGAAGCCCGTCAATCCTGGAAGTTGTTACAACAGATGCCACCAGTCCTGTTGTTATACGACTGCTGCAACACCTGCTGATTAGATACACTGGCTCACAATATTGATCAAGGAGAGTTCTATATTTTGTATTAATGATATCTAATGAACAACTTGAGAATAGGGGATTCTCAAGACTGTTCTGTTTATGTTCTACCAAATGACTCTGACTTTAAATAGCGGATCTTTTGTAATGAAAGGGATTTTTTTTTACTGGAGAAAGAAAAGTAACTCTTATTGTACATAGAAATTTTTGGCAATTGAATGAAAGAGTGGATTGAATTTATTTAGCAGACTGTAACCTATTTCTTTGAGAGGATTCAGTGAGAAGAAAAGGTCCCACCTTCCTCACCGATTCCCCTCTGTTTTGAATTCTAGATTAGTTGTTTTAAATGTAAATGATTTAACTGTTAGACATTTCTAGAATACAATTGTTGTTACAGTTTAGTTCCTTCTTGTTAGATGCACATAAACTTGTCTCATGAGAATTAGAAGTCGATTGTTGAACATTGTTGGAGAACTGCTTTCCCTTTTTCTGCATTAGGTCAAAATCTTGTTTCCGAGAAATAAAAGTGTGAAGTACCTTCTTGCAACAAGTAGATTTCCTTTCTGCAAATAGTATAGAATTTCTTCCTGCAAAAGTAAATTAGAAAGTTAGATTAGAGTAGGAAATCCAAGGTTTTTATATATTCATCAGTTTAGATTGTAATTATGATTACAAATCTATAGAACTCTAGTTGTATCAGCATAACTATGTTAGTGATAATGCTTGTTTTTTTTAACTTCCCTACTACAATTAGATTAGAGATGCTTTCTTAATGTAGCATAAATTGTGCACAATTATCTTGAAATAACAAAATTCCTTGGGTTGACAATTTATATTGAACACTTTGATTTTCTATTCAATTAGACAATTAAAGTGCCCAACATTTTGGCGTCGTTGTCGAGGAGGATAATTATAGATTTTGGTAATCACATTAGTTTTCTTTCTTAGGAATGAATAGTCTACATGAATCACGAAACGCGCAAACGAATCCCCCAAAATACTTACCTTACAGGTACCAGAGGACGTGGAGGAGGAAATCCTAACATACGGGGAAGACAAACCATTGTTGATGAGATTATATCCAGAGTAGATTCCTCTTCAGGATCCATTTTTTGCCCTGCAAATCCTCCAAGAAGACGTGATTCGCAGTCAGCAAAAATACCCCTTCTCGAAACATCGTTCTCATCAAGGGCTGAAGTAGAAGATGAATATTTGTCACCAACAAATCAGCAAGCAACACTGGAGAACATTGAAGATCAAGGATGTATAGCCTGGAACAGGGAAAATCTAGAAGAAGTTGTTTATCAGATCAATGGTCGGATAGTCACTAAAGAAGAGTGGGATGTTTTTTAGAGAGAAAGAGCACATATGGAGAATCAAGGGGATAATGAAGAAGATCTCTACCAAGATAATCCACAGAACAACGAGGATCAGGTAAACAATGAAAATACTATATCTACCCTGGTTTTTCCTATTTCTGGTGTTCCCACACAAGGGATGGATCCTATGAAAAACATACCTCTCTCAACTCTCCCAAATTTTCATGGATTATCTACTGAAGATCTGGATGAGTTTCTGTTTGAATTTGACATTTTGTGTAGAATCTATGACTACACTACCACTGTGCAAAATCTTAAACTGTTTCCAGCTACATTAAAGGGTAATGCATTAAGATGGTTCATGAGCCTTGGAGGAGAAAACATTTCAACATGGGTACAAATGAGGCATATTTTCCTAAACAAATACCAAGACTACTTTCGAACAAGGGAACGAATAGAGGAACTATTCAAGATGTCATAGAAGGAGGATGAGACCCTTGAAGACTTTGTGGAGTGACTCCAATATAATCTACAAAGGTTTGGACATCCGGATGTGAGTAAGGACATTCTAAAAACCATTCTGCTAAAAGGAGTTAGAGAAGATTGTTTAGATATGTTGAATATGCTTGGCAAGGGAGATATATCTAAGGAATCCTATGAGGACATTGTATATCTCTGCAAAATATGTTCTCGAGGATCTACAAGGAATAAGTCAGCTACCAAGGATACCACTTTTTCAAGGGTATAGAAATCAGCCAATGGAGGAGCCACAAGAGCAGAAATAGGTAATATGTTAGAAAATTTCAAAACATAGATGATTAACTCTTTTGCCTCACAAATGGATACTTTGCAGGTCAAACAGAAACTAGTAGAATCAGAGAAAGTATTGTGCATTTTCTGTCCGAAATGAAGAACGAAACATCCACCAAGGGAGTGCCCACTGAACAGTGTCCAAGTATGCCTTATTTGTGAATTAGACTATGCCATTGACCAATTTCCTTCTCTACCAGGTGTAAAAGCATCAATGAAGGCAACTAATGAGGAAGCAGAGGCTTTCTATCTAATAACACAAAGAAGACAATGGAAACCAAGAGGTCAAGGTATGAACTCTCAATTCTCTCCTCCAACATTTAATTATTGGAACAATCAGCTACCATATGGCTAGACAAATGCCCCCCCTCCAAATCAAATTCCACCCTCTTATCAGGATCCCAATGCATGGTTACCTATGCCCCAACAACAGAATCACTATGGGTAATGGAACCCATACGGGAGAGGACCTCAACAACAACTTAGTTATCAAAGCCATCACCAACCAAACCCCTATCAACAACAATTCCAACCCCCATACCAGCAACAACAACTGCAATTGCCTCCCAATGCCTCACCAAACAATCCTCCTTTACAACCTCAGATTCATGTGCAGCCTAACCCAAACCCAAATAATAAGGTCGTTCAGAACATAGACATACATAATGTGCCAGCCTTATCTATTACTCCTATGCCTTGTGATGAAATAAAATTAAGATCAAGGAGAATAGTTGAGCCAATAATTGAAGATGATCCATCCTCGGAATCAGATAAGGAATCAGGGGAGAGACCATATGCTGATACAGAAGAAATTGACCAACCCATTATAGAATCAGCAAACCCACCATTCCCTAAAAGAATGAAAATTACCAAGCCTGTGGAATTACCATCTTTCAATTTCCTAGGAGAATTGCAAAATCTGCACGTTAATATTCCACTACTACAAGTGATAAGGGATGTCCCTATTTATGCCAAGACTGTGAGGGACCTCTGTATTAGAAAACCTAGATGAATACCTAAAGATCCCCTCACAATGCATGTAGTGGGGGATTTGTCTGAGCTGATGTTAGGCAAAACTCCACCTATTAAATATGGAGACCCAGGAAACCCCACAGTCACTGTTAAAATTGGACGAACATCTATTCCACGTGTACTAGTTGACTTAGGAGAAGCAATTAACATCATGCCAATAGAAACTACACAGTTTTTGCAACTCGAAACACAAATCCGACCTACTCCTACTGTTCTAGAATTATCTGATCGCTCTACCATCATACTAGAAGGAGTAATCGATGATTTAGTCATTTCAGTGGACTCATGGGAGTATCCTGTTGATTTTGTCATTTTGCAACCCAAATCCCATCTGGGAGGCTATACTTTAATTATGGGATGACCATGGTTAGCTACAGCTGACACTTTCATTGGTTGCAGATCTATTTCCATGACCATCTCTGATGGTTATGACACAAAAAAACTTACCCTATATCCTCATGCTACGCCCAGTGCAGAACCTGAAAATTCTCTATGGATAGACACTAAGGATGAAAGTGCTCTACCTGTGCTAACTATAGGAAAGGCCCTAAGTTTCAAAGATGATATGGAGGATGAGTTAATCAACTTCTTTATTTGTGACCCCTCTGCTGTTACACATAACACACACCACCAGTTGATCAGAGTCTTTGACCCTATGGCCTAGGAAGAAATGAACTCAGAAATGTTCTCAGAAACCGCTGACAATCAAATTGGTTCAGCTGTAACTACAGCCGTTGTAACAACAAACACTGTAATAGAAGATGACGAAACAACAATAGCTGAATTATTTCCTAGAGTCAGTTCTAAGAGCATCGTTGTGGAAGTCAAACCTGGGAAAACCTTGAACATCAATCTCGATCTCTCCACTGTTGAAACTCGTTGATTGATGAAATTATTGACTGAACATAAAGAAGCATTTTCCTGGGATTACATGGATATGAAAGGCATTCCACCTGAACTATGCACCCACCATATATACATCAAATAAGAATTCCGACCCATTTTCCAACCGCAAAGGAGGATGAACCCAAACCTTAAAGAAATTGTTAAGGAAGAACTTCAGAAACTTCTCAACGCCAGATTCATCTATCCTATATCAGACAATGAGTGGGTATCACCGTTGGTTATTGTGCCTAAAAAGAATGGTAAGTGGAGAGTGTGTGTGGACTATAGAGACCTGAATAAGGCCATGCAGAAGGATCATTTCCCTCTACCATTTATTGATCAGGTTTTAGACAACCTAGCCGGAAAAAAATTCTTTTCTTTCCTAGATGGATTCAGTGGCTATAACCAGATACAAATTGCCTCACAGGACCAAGATAAGACCACCTTTACCAGCCCTTGGGGTGCATTTTCCTACAAGGTTCTCCCATTTGGCTTGTGTAATGCACCAACCACTTTCCAGAGAGCTGTGATTGGTATTTTCTCTGATATGGTGAATGACTGTATGGAAATATTCATGGATGACTTTACACATTATGGTACTGATTTCGAAGATTCTTTGTCTAATCTGGAAAAAGTTCTCAAAATATGTAGACAGTCTCATCTTTCTTTAAGTACAGAAAAGTGCCATATGATGATGCACGAAGGGGTAGTGCTGGGAGACTTCATCTCTTATGCAGGGATTCAGGTAGATCCAGCCAAAATCTAGGTAATTTTGGACATCCCAACTCCATCAACTCAGAAAGAGGTAAGAATTTTTTTAGGGCATGCCGAGTATTACAGGAGATTCATTAAAAATTTCTCTACACTTGCCTCTCCATTGTTTTTTCTACTAACAAAAGATGTTGAATTTCATTGGACCGACAACTACTGAATTGTCTTTTGCAGATCTTAAATAGAAATTGTCCACAGCTCCCATCTTGAGAGGGCCCAATTGAGCTCTACCTTTTCACATTTCTTCAAATGCCTCAGACACTGCAATTGGTGTAGTACTAGGGCAATAGGAGGACAAAGAACCCTATGCTATCTACTATATCAGTAAGAACATGGCTCCTGCTGAGTTAAATTACATAGTCACTGAAAGAGAATTCTTGGCAGTAGTTTATGCAATCAATAAATTCAGGCATTATGTAACTGGTTATCCCACATTTATTCATATTGATCATACATCCATTAAATATCTAATAAATAAACCTATTACTAATGCCCGAGTGACAAGATGGTTGTTACTACTACAAGAATTTGACATCACTATAGTGGATAGACCAGGAAAAGAAAATGTGGTTGTTTATTTTCTCTCAAGATTACATACAAATGATGATAATTCACCTGTAGATGATTCCTTTCCTGATGAACATTTGTTTGTAGTATCTTCTTACTCAACTTGGTATGTAGACATTGCTAATTATTTAGTTGCAGGGAAGGTACCTCCACATCTATCTCCTCGAGAAAGAAGGAAGATATACAAAAGAGTGCTAGGTATAGTTGGATAGGAGGATACCTCATCTACACAGGCCTGGACCAAGAAATCAGGAGATGTGTGAGGGATGATGAAGTTTATGATCTGTTGAAAGCTTTCCATGATGGCCCTTGTGGGGGTCATTTTGCTGATAAAAGGACTAGGCATAAAATTTTAAGGATGGGCTATTTTTGGCCCAACATATTTCAAGATTCCAAGAAGTATGTCCAAGCTTGTGACAGTTTCCAACGCATGGGTCAGCCAACTCACAAGGATGAGATGCCTCTCCAGTCTCAGGTAGTGTTAGAGCGTTTTGAGAGATGGGCCATGGATTTTGTAGGACCCATTCACCCACCTTCCAATCAGAAAGTCTACATATTGGTCTGTACTGATTACATGACCAAGTGGGTGGAGGAAAAAGAACTTATCAGAGCCTCAGAAGAAGTTGTATTAGCATTCTTGTTTGAAGATATATTTGTTAGGTTTGGTGTTCCCAGAGAATTGGTAACCGATGGAAGACCCCCTTTCACATCATATAAATTTGAATCTCTACTCAGTAAATATCATGTTTTACATAGAATAGCTTCTCCATACCATCCACAAGGAAATGGCCAGGTGGAAAGCACCAACAAAGTTATCGAAACCATTCTTACTAAAATAGTGAGAGAAAATTGTAGGGATTGGTCTAACAGATTGCATGAATCTTTATGGGTTTACCGAACTACTTGGAGGAGAACAACTGGTTTTTCTCCTTACGAGCTAGTATATGGAAAAATCCCTATTTTCCCCATTGAATTCAAAATCAAAACCTTAAGAACTGCATCAGCAGTCAACCTCGACTTGACTATGGCACAGAAAGACAGACTGCAACAACTCAACGAGCTTGATGAAAGTGTTTGGATGCTATCCATCAAACCACAGTGATTCAACAACAAAGAACAAAATGGCATGATAGAGTCATCAAGAAGAAATTATTCCAGAAAGGAGATTGGGCTCTGTTGTATGATTCACGCTTTAAGGAATTTCAAGGTAAGTTGCGTACACAATGGTTAGGGCCTTACGAGGTAGACACCGTTTTTCCCAATGGGACAGTCCGGTTGATTACTATTGATGGGTCCAATACACAGTTACATGCAAATGGTCATCGCTTCCATCTGTATCAACGTCCACTGTCCAAGGTAGAATTCAAAACTAGATGTACAGTTGATACAGGTTATCAATTATTAAACGGAAAGGAGCTTGCTCCTTCTCCTTCTAAACTTTAGGACTTCTTTTGCTCAGACCTTGTATATAAATAACCTCAGCAAAATTTGCAATTCTCCATTTTTAGTTGAAATTTCTCTATTTTCTTTAATATGCTAATAAAGCTTTGAAAGGTATCAGATGGTTATGTGTGTGCAGGTGGATTGATGAACAACAAGGTTGAGTAGTGAAAAATGAGTCAAACGATTAGTTCATGGAAGTTGAAAAACTTCCTAGAAACGAAGTAATGTAGCGTTCGGCCGATTTCTATACTGTTACACCTTCTTCTGATAAATTGGTCAATTTTCATGTTGTTACACCCCTTTTTCGCTAAATTGGTCGATTTCCATGCTGTTACACCTACCTCTGCCATTACACTAATTGTTGTTATTCTTTCTTGCCACTTCACTCTTTCTTTTTTGCATTTTTTTCGATGTTGCTTCTCTAGCCCTCCAATATTTCCATGCCACAACACCACTGATTAGACAATACTGATGCTCTCTATCCAAAAGTGTTGCTTCATAATGACTTAACTTCACATCCGGTGATTTCCAATTGGCTAACTACAGTAAGGACTTCGTTTCTGCTCCAGTTGTCATTTCTCTCACAATCCTTCATCATGTCAGCTATTCCGCGTAACTCAGATGGCGGTTGGCTAGTGCGGTTAACTCCGATAGGTCGTTATGTACGGTAAGATATGAGGTACGTGATTAATCCTATGTGTAAAAGTAATGAAGATATAAAATCATGATTTCCTATTTACTAACGGGTTGTCATAAATTGATGCACCTGGAACCAATCCGCTTAGTTGGGGGGGGGAACGTAAATCTATCCATCCATTACAAATTTTATACACACCTCCACCACCTTTCTGCCCACACTTCTTTTAGCTGAGACATAGTATTCTTTCTGCAAACCATGTTCAAGCTTGTTTCATCTCTAATTTAGGTGATAGTTTCTCCTCCTACGTGCCTGTTAGACTCTCAAGCAACATCATGGGAGGATCAGTTGTGCGATATGAACCCACAACTATGGATAGTTTGTTGCTACACCTTGAGGCCTACCAAATATTTCTCCAGGCAGGCTATATATCATATTTTAAAAAGTTGAAGGGGTTTAATGAGGACGAGGTATTGGAGTTTAGTCAAAATCTTACCGAAGGGTATTCAATGGTGAATGGAGTAAGGATTCCAGTATCATAAGAAAGCATTGTTGTTGTAACAAGGTTGCCAAGAATAGGAGACTAATGGTTTAATAGAAAAACACATCTTTTGGATGCATAGAAGGGTTTCCTTGTCAACACCAAGCAAGTTCAGACCAAAGGCAGAGGTGTAGATGTCAATTCCTTACCAGAGCCATGGGGGAGAGTCACAGAATTTATTAAAAGGTACATTACCTGTGAAGGTCGATACCAAGTTGTTTATTTTTCTGATTTCATCTTATTATCACATCTGCGACATCAGAAATTCACAAAAATTTCTTATTTTCTCCTCCATTCATTACATAGCATGGCTCATTTTGTAAAAAAATCCAAGAACCCCAAGAACTGTGTTTCTAATCACAGACTCATCGGCCTATTAATTCGCAGAGGTTTGGGCATTTCCAATAACCCATTACCTGTTGTAGAAGACCAAACACCAGTCCTTGAAAACATAACCCATGGACCTCTTCCTGAGACTCTGCCCTCGACTGTAGTAGCAGTCCAAACCCCTACTGTCGTTGTCCATAAGATGACTCAGAAAATAAAATGCATAACCCTAAGCCATCCTAGCACTAGCCAGACAAGCCTCGACAAAATTGCATTGCAACAGCCTGTAGCTATGGTCGAACAAATAGATGAACAACCAAACACTCAATCAAAACATGCATCGTAGCACTTGGCTGCAACACCTATCATTGAAAACCTACCCCCTACCTCTAACAAGGAAACTCCTACTCCTATCTCTGGATCACCGAGAAAGAGAACAAGGTCAGCACGGTCCATTGCGACACCTATCATTGAAAAACTACGCCCTGTCTCTGAAAAGAACACCCTTGTTCCTATCTCTGCATTACCTAAAAAGAAAGCAAGTTTAGCATGGTCCACTGTAACATCAAGTCCGCTTACCTCCTCTATTGTTGCACCGACATTCACACAGAACCCTCCTATTGATGCAACAACTGATCAAGTGCCTACTATCATTACCAGTGCATTTTATCATAAAAGAAAACATCCATTCAAGGGAAAACCTCGGAGAGCCCTTGACCAAATTGGATCAACAGCAAATCAGAGCCCTCTGGCTGCTGTGATAGAGAATTATACAGAGGTACAAATACCAGTTTTTACTTTATACACAGAACTTCAGGAAACTATTCTCTCCTTTCAAAATAAATGTACTCAAATCGTAGCAGAATCATCGGCTCCGCCTGATGATTTTGCACATCACACGTCCATTGACGATGTCCAGATCATCGTAGACCCCAGTATACCATAATATCCTCCTTGTGTGGTTGAGGAAGAATGCCCCATTCCTCCTCCAACAACAAAGAAGAAAACCCCTACTTTCGTTTCTATTTTACCTAGGAGAGGAACCAGGTCCACCAGGTCTACCGAAGCTGCAATTGGATGGCAAGATGTGGAGCGGGTTATTCCTATTCTTTGTCCACTATCCTCTATGGTTGATCCAGGGATGGTTCCACAAGAACCAATTGTCCATGTCGAGACTGTTCCACAAGAACCAGTCCTGACAGACATAGTTGTTACACAAGAACTAGTTTTCCAGGTCGATACGGTTACATCGGAACCAGTTGCTCCATAGAGGATTGTCCCACCAGAGCTAGTAATACCAGAACCAACTATCCATGTCGAGATTTTTCCACAAGAACCAGTCCTGATAGACACAACTGTTACACAAGAACCAATTTTCCATGTTGAGACTGTTCCATAAGAACCAGTCCTAACAGACACAATTATTACACAAGAACCAACTACACAACATGTTGAGGATGTGCCACTTGCCCAATTGTTTGCCCAAATAGAGAAAAATATCAAGAATACATAAATTCTAGAATTGTTGCACTAATAACAGAGAATGATAACCTCAAAGCAGAGTTAAATACCCTGAAACAAGAGGTGGAGGTTGTTCGACAGAAGAATCCAGAAGGGATAACCTTGGACATCCTAGCACTGACAAAAGTTGTTATGGACAGAAACAAAGAACTCATGTGCTTTGAGTGCAGAAACATTTACTTTGAGGCAGGATATGAGTTAGTCAAAGTTCCAATCGCTAAAGGACCA
>ML828943.1:43869-56645 GCA_009831015.1 Picea engelmannii
CACGTGAGGGTCCATGTGACCATGCGCATTTACAAAAGGGCTAACCGTTTATTGGCGAATAAAATAGTGACAAATGGCGGGTAGTTTTACAACTGTTTGAAACCAAAACTCCGCGTGCATTTCCGTGTAGAAAATGGTCATATGGCATACAATAAAACCATGGGCTATATTTGAAACATCCCCGTGCGCGCCATTTAACAACATGTATGGTCACATATATAACAAACAATATGACCACGGGTCGGGGCTAAGCCCCGGCCCGACCCCCCACCAAATATTACAATATTCAAATTCAAATACATAAAATATTGTATACATAAGAAGGACTACGGTGTCGGCTAGTGGTATCCCACACTCTACCAAATTGTATAGCCATGGGGGAGGTCCAGGGTTCAACCCCCACGGACTCCATAAAATTTTAATAAACAAACCAACAGCCAATACCGGGGTGCCACGTGGCAGCCCATGACTGGGCCACGTGGCACCTTACCATTGATCAAAATGATGCCACGTGTCACATTCCCATTCAACCACACCTGCCAATCAAAATCTGCCACATCACCTCTACCATGTCAGCATACAAACTCTACCACGTCAGCCTGTACGAACTGTACAGTCAACGTCCATTTTTTTTGCCTGTTTGACGATTCGAACAGATCGCAATATCTCTCGTTCTTGACATCTGTTTTAGATGAAACGAGTTGTTTTGGGTTCGCAACAATGAGGCCTACGCTCTCGTTCGGTTTGAAGCGATTCCAAGAAATTTGAATTTTTGAGCAAAATTTGATCCCCTTATCAATGTTGATCAAGGAGAGTTCTAGATTTTGTATTAATGGTATCTAACGAATAGCTTGAGAATCGAGGATTCTCAAGACTATTCTATTTATGTTCTACTGAATGACTCTGACTTTAAATAGCAGAGCTTTTCTAATGAAAGGGAGTTTTTTTTACTGGAGAAATAAAAGTAACGCTTATTGTACACAAACATTTTTGGCAATTGAATGAAAGAGTGGATTGAATTTCTTTAGAAAATTGTAACCTATTTCTTTGAGCGGATTCAGTGAGAAGGAAAGGGCCCACCTTCATCACCGATTCCCCTCTGTTTTGAATTCTAGATTAGTTGTTTTAAATGCGAATGATTTAACTGTTAGACATTTCTAGAATACAATTGTTGTTACAGTTTAGTTCCTTCTTGTTAGATGCACATAAACTTGTCTCATGAGAATTAGAAGTCGATTGTTGAACATTGGTGGAGAATTGCTTTCCCTTTTTCTACATTAGGTTAAAATCTTGTTTCCGAGAAATAAAAGTGTGAAGTACCTTCTTAAAATAAGTAGATTTCCTTTCTGCAAATAGTATAGAATTTCTTCCTGCAAAAGTAAATTAAAAAGTTAGATTAGAGTAGGAAATCCAGGGTTTTTATATATTCACCAGTTTAGATTGCAATTATGATTTCAAATCTGTAGAACTCCAGCTATATCAGCATAATTGTGTTAGTGATAATGTTTTTTTTTTTTTAACTTCCCTACTACAATTAGATTAGATATGCTTTCTTAATCTAGCATAGACTGTGCACAATTATCTTGAAATAACAGACTTCCCTGGGTTGACAATTTATATTGAACACTTTGATTTTCTATTCAATTAGACAATTAAAATGCCCAACAACTAGTAATTAATGTAAAATATAATTAATCTGGTTAATATTAATTATATTGTGAGCTAGTGATGTCGGCCATGTTGTGCCAATAGACACTTTCGTTGACAGGTTCAGTCTAGTATAAGTAAAGGTAAATTCCCCATTGAGGAATTATATCTTTCATGTGAGTTTGGAAATTTCAGCAAATACACCTTCTTGGGAAAAGTACGCACCTCTCTTGGGTGCTAATCTTATAGGGTTTGAGCACCCTCTTGTGTGCTAGGTTTTATTGGTGGTGAAGGTCTTACTCTTGAAGAATATTGCAAAGGATTTTGGTTGGGTTTTCTTCCCTTGTTGAGAAGGGTTTCTGAGGATACTTCTTGTGTTCTTGTGCATGGTGTTTCTTCTTGTGATCTTGGTTGCTGCAACATTATTGGTTATGGTTAAGTTAAATGCTAAAAATGGAATGAACTTCATGATTAACATTTCTTATTAAAAAATCAACAAATGAGTGGTCAAATGATGTAGACCAACATGAATTTAATGATGCGGATGAGGAGTCCTCTTTTGAAGATATCTATGAGTTCAATCAAGATTTTAATTTGTATTAAATTTTCTCTAATCCTTTGTTTCAATCAAAAGAGGATAAAGAACTTGGCACCATCGAGCATGTTCCCCCTAGGTGCAATTTTTATTTCAATAATAGTGACTATTGTAGGGACATTCCTATGTTTTTTAATCCATGTTATGAATCTTATTTACATCATAACGACCTTGTTCATGATAGGAAGGTCCCCAGAGGTATTATTAATTTTTTTGATGAATTCATGAATCATCCCTTTAAGGTACAAACCCTAAATATAATTCAGTCAATACCTTCATTATACTGGCAAAGCATCAGTTGGTTGGCATGTCTTGGAGGTTGTTGGTCATTTCTTTTGGGTATTGATTAATCATATATCTGCACCATACACATCTGTTGGTTGGAATTTTGGCAATCCCTCCACACACAAATTTTTCAAACTCATAAGACTTTCATGCGAAGCAGGTGACGCATTCCTTTACGTTGAATTCCATCTAACCTGAGTCCAAGCTAATGGTTTATTTTCCTCTGTACATAAATAAATAAACAAAATAAAAAATAATAGCAATGATAAAAGTTATGGGAAAGGATAGCTTAGTTTTTTATTGATTTCGCTTTTTTAGTTGTTTTCTTGCTTTTTTTTTTTATTTTGTTTCTTTTGCTTTATTTTCTTTTTTCCCCTTTTTGATGGTTAGAAATTATGGAGCAATGATTAGTGATATTAAAAGGCAGGATATATGTATATTTTTAACTTATTTACCAATGTGTTTTGGTGGACAACAGACTTGTAGGTGGGCCAAGTTTCCTTCCTTTGTCATAATCCCTTGCTTGTCTACCATGTGCTTGCTACGTGAGACATACTCTCTCTTCATGTTCGTCAATCCTATCCCCTCTTCCTTATTTCCCTTTCTTTTTCCCCTTCATTTTGAGATGCCTCAAGCATACACATTGTGGATGCTCAGTGTTAACCTTGGGTCTTTCCCTCAACACACATCCATGACAGTTTTATATCCTTGTAATCATTTTGTCAGGATCCAAATAGTCATCCCTTTGGGTTATACAACAGGACCAAATACCCTCATACTTACCACTTTCCATGAGTTATTCCACGAAGTCTTGATCCATGAATCCCTTGACCTCCATCGTGTCTCCCCTTGTTTTATAACCTGGTCCACCCAACCCTGTCAGCCTCTTCTTGTTCCACATCGAGTCACCCTCGGTCTTTTTGTTACCATTCCCTTCTCCTTTCCTGTAGAGAATCAAGGATCATATTTTATTGTTTAAATCTTGCACACCACTATAAGCGACATGCATATGTTGGTTGGAAATTGTTGACGACAATTTTTTTCAACAATACTTAGTCAGAAAAGTGTTGACAGGATCCCCCTCTCATGTCGCAATTTCTTGTGCAAGTTCTTGTGTGCTCCCACTGAGTTGCTACTACACATATAAAGAAGATCTCATTAAAGAATGTTTTTTAGCTATGATGAAGATGATACGGTAATTGGTAAAGTTTTTGAAGTTCTGGAACAATCACAAGAGTGGCTCTCTTAGTTACATCTCACGTATTATTTTTCTTCCATATATGGTTGTCCCTTTTTTGTTGTCGTACACATCAATACATCACATTCTAACCTTTCAAATATTTTCCTTTTACCATGCCTTAAAATTTCACCTACGCCAAAAGAAAAGTTATAATTATCATATCATTGTTTGTCATTTTATTTTCACTTGATAAAAGGGGGAAAAGTAAACCAATTATCCAATTCTTTATTCTATAACAAGCCACATAATACTCTTTAAGTTTGCATGACCATATGTCCTATCCATTTCAAATATTTAATTATAACTTAAGGGTAATACCAACTTGCCTTTAGATTATGAATTTAATATTATTCCATGCCCAAAGCAGAAATAGGTTATATTACCATGATCTTTCCTTTGTATACCTTATCCTACTTTGAGGCTTTATATAAGAGTAGTGTAAAGAGTTTGAACTAGTAGGTAAAAGGATAAACCTTGTTTCAAATGGAAAGAGAATATAACTCATCAATTTTTGGTATTCTAGTTTGTGATTAAGAAGATTGTTATCATTCTTTAGCTTTGAGGGATTCAATCTTAGCTAAAGGAGTCAGTTGATGGTGATGGATTTCATGGATGGATTGTGGGTATTGGAGCAGTGAAATTGTTGGAAGGAGCTTCACAACATCAAGGCTTTGGTTTTAATATATTTTCATTATTGTCAATACATCCATATAGTTTCTTTCCCACAAAGGTTGTTTATGTTTAACTATCTTTGTTGTATTTCTCCTTGATCATTCGCATAGGTTTCATCAAAATCTACTATTGGTGCTTTCACTCTTGTTGGATTGTGTCTTCTTATAGGTTATCATTCAAAAGTCTCAAGACGGAGCTAGAAACTGCAACTAGAAGGAAAAACATCGATTAAAAGGTGTGAGCTCTTGCTAGCTAGTATTTTTTTATCACATAAACCTAGGGAAAGTTATATGTTTTGTCATGGTTTGTCATGGTTTGTCATGTTTTGTTCTAGTCTTGATATATGAGTCTAGGGAGAAGGGTCTATGTTCGCATAGACCGATTTGTCAGATAACAAAATTGGAGACTCCACTGGGGAACAATCCTTGGAATTTGTTCTCTTGGTCTTGCTTCCTTGCCTTGTTTTAATTTTCTGAGTCATCACCTGACATTGTTTCATTAGTAGGCCTTAGAATTCACTCGAAATTTTTCATAAATTTTGATTTTTCGAAGTTGTATTGTCTGTCACACCTTGTCTTTGATATATAGAGCGACATTGTTGTACTGTGTTAGTCATTAACCTGCGACACTCTTAGTTGTTGCACTGTATTCCACACCAACCGGTGACACTACTTGGAAAAACAAATTTTATTTGATTGTTTCCTTCCCAGATCTCAGATCTGACTTTTTTTGTGAGTTTTAGGTTTACTTGACAGCGTTCTCAATAGTTTTAAAGATTGTTTTTTACCATTTTTTCAATTATTATGATTTTCCATTATTTTTTACTTTGTTTTTGGCAACATTTTCTTGTTTCTCAAAGAGGTATAATGTCTTAGCTTTGTCTTTGAGTGTCTTTCAATTTAGCTCTTCATTGCTTTTCACAAAGTATTTTGCTTTGAAATATTTAGTTAAAAGAGAGTTTTTCTTTTTGATTAAGTACTTCATTTTGCAAAATCAAAAAACAATATACTTATTCTTTTTAAGTTATTATTGCATTACATTATTGGGGAGGAATCTTTCGTTTCTTTGAGTAGTGAATGTCTTGTTTTTTATGAAAGTTTGGGGCATTTTTCATTTGGGAATGAAAAAGACTATTCTCCTTTCCATAGTTAGCATTCATTGAATTTGAAACTTTAGAATTTCATTTTCATCTTGCATGGTTTTAAGAGTTGAGTCACAATACCATTCGTTTCACGACCATACCATTTAGTAAACAACAGCCTAATAATAAAGCATTAATAAAATCCATCTATAAATTTCTCTTTCTAGGGCTTTGCACACCTACGTTAGCTTAAGTATAGAGCTTTGGAATAGGTGGTGAGGAAAAATCTCCAAAGCTATTAAACAAACGTAGGATCTTGCAATAGGGAGAGAAATCTATTTTCCACATCTTTTTCCTGGGAATCCCTTCTCACACAAGGGCTAATAACGAGGTCACATCGGGACAAACAGAGTAACTAACACCACTTCATTGGTTTTGGTGGAGTGGTCTGCATGTATTACAAATGGTGTCGTTAGACACCTGGGGATCACTTGGGAGGGACACACCTTGGTCAGAGACACCTCTCAAGGGGATTTTGTGTTTCGACCCTACCCTTGCGTGTATACTTGATTGTCAATTGTTTCCCCAGGATCGGTTGTTGTAAGTGGTAACCTTAATGGCCATAATCTTTAGGGATTATACACAAGGTGATGGTGAAGGTGAAAGTCTTTACTATACCTGGGGCAGATGTTGGTCATACTCACTCAGGCTCTTTGGAGGTTAATCCATAGTTTTACGGTGAGGGAACTTGCACCAGGTTGTAATTTTGTTAAGCAGGTAGCCAATGTAACTATTCCACCCACTCTATCCCATCTAATTGTCATATTGATTTCGCAATGTTGGATTTCATCACCAACTAGTGTGTCATTGTGAGAAGATCTTTTATTTGCATGTTTGCTTCCTAGATTTTTAATTGAATGTTGTTTTTTCTCATTAGTAGACCATAGGCATAATTAGTAATTGGTAATAAATTTTACAGTCACAGAAAATCTCCATCGTTCTCATAGAATGCAAGGTTTACCCCCTAAACTACCAGAAGATTCACATTCTGAACATTCATACCTTGGGACTCCACAACCTGAACCTATTCCACTTGAACATACAGAACAATTTGAAATAGTAGAAGAATCTGAAGTAGTACAAACTACAACTTTGAAACCTGAGGAATGTGAGATTGAAAGCATGGAGATTGTTGATCTAGAACTTGTTGATCCTGAGCTTCTTGAACCTGAGCTTCTTGAAACTAAAATACTTGAGACTTTTCCACTAAGTTTGGTTTCAACACCCTCACTTTCTAGTCTTCAGCAAGAGTTACCTTTGTCAAGTTCCATATCATCACATGTAACTCCTTGAAATACTATCGTTTCAAACACTTTGGAATTAACTCCTATACATGCTAGCTCTCACGAGTCTGTCTCTTTAGAGGCTAGTATTGTTATTGTAGAAGATAACCTAAAAGAGATCCGTCTACATTTTAATCCACCTATAACTAATTTAGAAGGACCTCTTCTTATTCAAATACGCACACCTATTGTGTATCCATTGTGTGACAACGCTTGGTACCAATCTTTGATTTACTGTGTACTCCATTACTGTGTACACCATCGTCTTTTTTCACTAGGTCGATCATGGATCAATCAACATCCACCGAATCTACCTATGGAAGTGTTCCAATGAAAACCTCACCTCTGATTGTCGGTGGTCCCTCCTTGTTTGGAGGCATATCTAGTAGTTCTATTAACTCTAGTACACCTAGTGTGACTCATAACTTTGGTGGACCTTCTGTACCACCTAGGTATCAATCCCTCAGCAGAACTTTTTATGGATCCTTGACCAATGCCTCACTTTTTCATTACCCTCCTTAAAAAACTGGTATTCCTTGTTCGTCTAGTTTGTTTATTCCAAGTATGATAAAAACCTCACAAACTTATGTTATTCCTGGTTCTCCTCAACAACCTAGTTTGATGAGTGGGACGAGTGTTCAAACTCAATCGTCTACAGTATTATTTGTGTCTTTGACTACTAGTCAATCATCTATAGGACCATCTGTACCTTTGACTATTGGTCAACCTTATGTAGGATCAGTGCCTACTGGAGGCCAACCTCTTGGAGGACATTCTTTTCCCAGGGAACAAACTCAGTTTTCTCAAGGGAAACCTCATTTTACGTAGGAACCATCCTCCATAGGCGAAAATCCTCCTTTTGGAAAAAATCCTCCTTTTGGACAAAGTCCTCCTTTTGGAACTTACACACCTTTTAAACAAATTGTTCCTTTTGGAACTTACACTCCTATTGGTCAACAACCTCCTATTGGAACTCCCATCGAAGGACTATCTCAAGTAGGGTTTACGCAACCCGAAATGGATGGTACCCCTTCAAATCCACCTCAAGTTGGTTGAACTAGTGGACAACAGACACCTCAAGGACAACCTTTTCAGGGATATGCTCCACTAAATTATGTTGTTAGTACCCAAAC
Source organism: Picea engelmannii (assembly GCA_009831015.1). NCBI lineage: Eukaryota > Viridiplantae > Streptophyta > Pinopsida > Pinales > Pinaceae > Picea > Picea engelmannii. The sequence continues at coordinate 51,866 of ML828943.1, forward strand.
ACCTATGGGATAACCTTTTGGACCCAATCCTCCTGGAGCTAATCCTTATGTTGCTTACCAATATTCCACATATCAACAACCTATGTTTAATCGACAGTTACCATTCTTGGCGACCTTATAATTACCCGACTTATAGAGGATCACAAATGATCCTTATTTTCATTCCCCCTTTTGGTCGCCTATCCCTGCCATGTTACCAAGTGATATTTTGAAATTCGATGGAAAACCTGGGGAATATCCTCAAATCATGTTACGACTTATCATTTATTGTGTTCTTTGAATTCCCTAAATGATGATTCTATCCATTTACGTCTTTTCCAATGCACTCTTATGGGAAGTTCTACTAACTAGTACATAGAATTACAGCGTGGAACATTTCAACTTTAATTAGCTAGCTATAGCATTTTTAACTCACTTCCAACTTCCAATTCGTTATGAAACTGGTACCGAACTCTTAACCTCATTATGGAAGTCCTCGTCGACTCATATTTCTGACCATATCCATGAATGGAGACGATGACATCGACTGATTAAAGCCAGTATCCTAGACCAATTGTTGGCATATTGGTTTACTAAGTTGTTATTACCTCCTATTTCCCGTGATGTCGCCATGGTCAACGATGTAACCGTGGAGTAAGCTATCACTTGTGCACAATATTTGGACCTTGTCTATTCACAATCTAGCATGTTATATGACTTGATTCTGCAAGCTCCTCATCCATCAACTGATCCAACTACTCCACCCTATACAAAATCTCACATCGTTGACAGTGTGGCTGGTTTTGTTACCCAAGAATCTACGAGTAAACCTTCTAGTCAATCTAACCCTAAGGCTATTCCCACTACTACTGCCCAAAACACTACCCCTCCTGCTACTACTCATGGTAAAACTTTCGAGGTTAATGTGATCAAGTCCACCATGATCGATAAATATCATCAACCTAGAAGTAAGAAAAAGGGCAAAGGAAAAGCTAATCAAAATGCCCCGCAATAGGAGAAAACCAAAACTCAACCTCCTAAGGATACACAAAATCAAAAGCCTAAATATCCTTGCCTCATTTGCAAGGAGGAACATTATACAAAGTATTGTCCATGGCATGTTGACGTTACTCATTTCATGAAGGGAGCTTCAACCACTCCTATCAGTTTGACCAATCCCTTTCCACCTCAGCAGACTCAAATGGTTTCCCAATATCAACCTTCTACCTCAGCAAGCTCTTACGTAATTTTGTGTCAAGTAAACACTAAGGAAGTTTCCATAACAAAATGATCCAAAGACTATTCTTCTCATTATGGAAGTGTTATTGATCATCCTTCTACCACTACTTCTACCTCTATATAGACTCCACCTACTATTGTTCCTCTTCAGATTGAGAAACCAAGTTCTGACACAATGATCTGACCACCTCCCAAAGGTGTTGTTCGTAGGTCGTCTTTTAATTCGCATGCATGAGCTTCTCAAAACTACAATATTGTAGAAGATTCAGCTCAAGCACCATGTGTGATGTCATCCCTCGAAGTCCTTCAGACTTGTCCTGCACAATGATGGGAATTGTTGTCAGCTATTGATGGAATTGATATGAGCGATTCAAATATGATAGTGTTTTATTTGGAAACTCATCTTCCAAGACTTCCCCACCAACTTGTTTTTCAAATTCAAGCTATTGTGCGGGAGAAAAATATTTTTCATACTGTTATTAGTGAAGGAGCTTCAACCTGCATAATGTCTCTAAATCGATGGAAAGTTGTTGGTTCTCCTTCAATCAATCAATCACCCAATATGTTGAAATCTTTTGACGATAGAGGTTTTAAACCCTATGGAGTATTAAATTCATTGTCAGATGAATTAGAGGGAAAGATAGTCATAATTGAAGTAGAAGTCATTGATGCACCCCTCGACTAAAATATTCTACTAGGTCATAGTTGGATTTATGCCATTTATGTCGTAGTTTCTACCTTATTTTGTGTACTACGTTTCCCTCATTAAGGAAAAATAGTCATGGTAGACCAACTCACCTACTTTGATTCTGATTCATGCATTGGTAACGTTCCTCTCATTAAGAATTCTCCTTCTACTTACGACGATGTTGGAGTGGGTGTTTTAAAATATTAATCTTTAATGGGAACTTTTACACTCCCACCTCCCGAAATTTCTCCACTCCCACCACCTAGCACTTGTTTAGTTTTCGCTCAAATTAACATGATTTCAACTGGTGCTAGTGGTTCCTTGGAATCATATGATCCTTGGGTAGTACCAAGTCCTTCAAAATATGAACTATACAATGACCAGATTCCCTTAGTCCGGTTGAGTTGGCTTATCAAGCCATCCAGTCTGCCTTTGTGACTATTTCTAATATTGATGATCGATCAACTCCAATTTTAGATGAATACTCTCACCCCTCTTGGCTTATATATATGGCATATCTTGATCCTTTTAACGATACTTTTCCTACTAATGAGAGTATCATGGAAATCATGTCTTTGGAAGAAACTCATTGGGATGATGGTCATCATCGTTCCTCTTTCTTCCCTAAGCTCAAGAATAGTGAGAGTCGTGTTGAACCACGTGAGATATTTAACAATTCTCAAACTCCTACCTTTACATGATGTTTGATCCAAGTGGAATTTGGGAAATATATCAGCTACTATGCCAATCAATATCTCAGTGAAACCTGGAATTGTGGAAAATATTCATATAGGCGCCTCTTGTTCTCTTGGTGAAATTCGAACTTATACAACCCTATTTAAAGAATTTTGTGATGTATTTTCTTGGTCTTATGAAGAAATTCCTGGAATTGACCTGAATATTGTTGTTCATGAAATTAAGACATGTCTTGAAGCCAAGCCTATTCGGAAAAATATTCATTCGGTTCATCGACGAAAAGTTGTTGCTATTAAAATGGAAGTTGAAAATTTTCTTAAAGAAGGTTTTATTTATCCTGTACCTCTGACTGATTGGGTTTCCAATCTTTTTCATGTCACAAAGAAACAAGGTATGATCCATGTATGTATTGATTATAGGGATATTAATAGGGCTTGTCCCAAAGATAATTACCCAACCCCTTTCATTGACCAAATAGTCGATGACTATGCTGGTAGTGAAATCTTCTCGTTTACGGATAATTTTTCCATCTATAATCAAATTAACATCCTACCATTGAATCAACACAAAACCGCTTTCATTTTTCCTTGGGGTACCTTTGCCTACAAAAAACTCCCTTTTGGACTTAAAAATGTTGGTGCTACTTTTCAACAAGCTATGTCTTACACATTTCATGATATTAAGCATATCATGCCACCATATCTTGATGACTTACCAACAAATTCCATGCAACGTCAATATTATCCGACACATCTCTGAGCTATATTTCTTAGATGTTGTTTTTACAATATTTTCTTAAATACACATAAATATGTATTTTGTGTGGAATCAAGGCATCTCCTAGGTTTCATCATTTCCAAACACATGATCTGTGTTGATCACTTGAATATCGAGGCCATATTAAACTTACCTCCTCCTTTGACATTGCGCCAACTCCAAAGTTTGCAAGGGAAGGAAAACTTTTTACGTTGATTTGTTCCCAATTATGTAGAACTCACCAAGGGTTTTATCTAAATTCTTAAGAAAGGGGTCCCCTTTGTTTGGGATGACATTGCTCAAAAGGAATTTGATGCATTGAAGCACACATTGAGTCATACATCCTCTGGATTACATCTTATACCTTGTCTCTTCAGACAGTACCATTGGTATGGTGTTGGTTCAAGAGGACAAATCGAACATTGAGATGTGATTTACTATTTAAGCAGGAGTATTTCCCCTATCGAAGTTAAATATTCAAATCTGGAGAAATTGGCTTTGGTTATTGTTCAAGTTGTCCAACGTTTATGTCACTACATTTTACTGTGAAAAAACACTATTATTTTCGATTGCAACCCCATGCAACACATTCTGACTAAACAAGTGTCGGGGGGAAAATACTCTAAATGGATTTTCATCCTACAAGAGTTTGATTTGGAATTCCAAAAATCCATTTCTAAGAAATCTTTGGTTTTTCCAGAGTTGATTTGTGACCTTCCCTCCACTGAAACAGAAGGTCTGGTCAAAGAGATTATTCCTGATGAATCCATTTTTCTTATCAATTCCTTTGATTCGTGGTATAGAGATATCATAATCTATCTCCAAACCCAAACCTATCGGCCTGATTTGTCTAGTACTAAACGTTGTCGCATTCGATACCAAGCTCGACAATACATAATTGTTGGCGATACTCTTTATCGTCGTGGTGTCAATTCCATTTTTCAATGCTGTTTGACACACGAAGAAGTCGAGAGAGCACTTAATTATTTCCATGCTAAAGGATGTGGTGGTCATATGTTTGGGTATACCACTACCCAAAAACTTCTACGGACCAGATATTTTTGGCCTTCGTTATTCAAGAATTTCGTCCTTGCAGTCCAAAAGTGTCATGCATGCCAGGTTTACAACCGTAAGCTCCATACACCTCCTTCTCATGTTCGCTCTGTAGTTTTTCGTTGGTCCATTTTCCAAATGGGGAATTGATTTCATGAAATGTAACCCTCACTTGGCCGAGAGACATTGGTAGATTATTGTCATCGTAGATTATTTCACTAAGTGGGCCAAAGGAATGCCTACAAATAACAATACCGGGAAAACTGAAACCCTTTTCTTTTTTAATCACATTATTGCTCGATTCGGTGTGCCCCAAGCCATTGTCATCAATCATGGCACTCATTTTCAGAACTATATGATGTTGGAATT
>ML828944.1:0-56708 GCA_009831015.1 Picea engelmannii
TTTTGTCTGCCTTCCAATAATTAAATGCCTGGCCTGGCATGGTCCAACTTCATAGGGTAATATATGTTTTGTGTCAACTTCTAAAGTCCTTCACTTTCAAGGAAGAAAAACTTCACTTTCAAGGAAGAAAAATATGAATAGAACGTCAAGCTTGTCTTTAATTATAAGTATTAATGTATGTCTTTAATTATAAATATTAATGTATTATAAATATTAATGTATGGATTAATTAAAATTTGTTAAAACTTGTTTTTTTTTTTTTAAATTAAAATTATTATTATTATTATTATTATTATTATATTAAGAAGAATGTAAAATTGAAATAGTTTATTTAGAATATTTTTTAAGAGATTATATGAAACTATAAAATCAAATAAATCATGATAAAAAAATTTAATTGGTTTAATGTTATGTGATGTAATTTTATTTTTTTAATGTATGTTATTTTTTTCCCTAATTGTTATAATTAACAAATCATTTAAAAAATTATAATTGTTAGAATTAACAAATTATTTAAAAAACAAATTTCTTAGTTGCTACTTTGCAAACTCTGACAATGTTGCAATTGAGTTTCTGACAATACATTGTAGTTGAGGCAAGGATGTCTATCATGTTTGTGATATAAACTTAATTGAGCTACCACCATGCTCCGCTATGCTCCAGGTTTTCTAGAAGGGAAGTCCACTCAACAAGCTGCATGGAGCCATTGCTTGATCCTCCACCACCTACGAAACTTGAATTGTTTATGATTGTCACCATCTACTCCACCACAAAACTATTGTATTTTAACACAAACCCAATTCAAAACATATCAAAGATACTTGAATGGAAAATGAGGTGGCTCAACTAAGGTCACTCAATGAATGACTTCCTTATAGAGAACTCATATCCATCATTGGATAGATACTTCACGTTATAAGGTTCTTGTGAAACATCGTTACATACAATCTAATTCTTTCAATTATTATATACTACAACTAGACAAAAAAGAGCATAAGAGTATAAGAGTATAAATGTTTTTCCAAGTTGAATGCACCTAGAAATCCCATAGATCTCTACATTTGAATTGTTGGGGATTGGGTGTAATCTGATACGAAACAATAAAATTGTAGATAATTGAAGAGGAATAAGTTTTGAAGATAAAAAAGGTGGTGTCTAAAGACACAATTACAACACTTAAGAACAACATGATGATAATGACCCATAGGGTCTGCTATTTATACCTTCAATATCTAACCAACTTCCTTAGAATCAGGAATATCTTGTCCACATATAATCGTTGGTGGTTAGAGTTGACTCCATCAAAACAGTGTTGTCTAGTCAACTTGACATCGATGCTCGATTTGACCATGCGTCCAACTCGTAGTTTATTGCTTGATTGGTCAATCCACCGTCTGACTATCTTCGACTGCTGGTCAATTGTCCGACCAATAGGCTTGTCAACTACTCAATCGACTGATGTAGAGATATTTTTGATCGTCCGACCGATTGTTTTTAGATGTAGGTCGACCGCGTGACTGATTGATTCTAGGAGAAGTGTGATGAACCATTAAAAATTGATGTTACAACACCCCCCTCCCTATCAACACATGGATCTAGAGATTTAGGAGGTGAAATTACGTCAGTAGGACACCCCCCATAATTGCAGCTTCTTGAAGTCCAAACATTATATGGAGCTTGATAAACCTGACTTTAGATAAAGACTTAGTGAAGATATCAACTACCTGATCATTTTTTCTGCAATAGACAAGAGAGACAATGTTCCCATGAACCAATTGTTGCAAATAGTGAGCATGGAGCTCAACATGCTTCATATTATTATGGGAAATAGGGTTATCAACAACTTGAATGACACTTTGATTGTCACAGTAGATTGTAGTTGAGGTATGAACATGAAATCCAAGCTCACCCAAAAGTTTACGAATCTAGACTGCCTCTATACCTGCATGCATGGCACCACGATATTCTTCTTTTGTAGTCGACAAGGAGACTACCTTATGTTTCTTTCATGACCAAACCAACTGTACAGTGCTAAAGTGAGACACACAAACATAAGTGGAATTCTGATCATCACTGTCACCAGCCCAATCAGAGTCGATGAAGTCGACCAACAAATCTAAACTTCGACAAATTGGATACCAAAATGGGTGGTACCCCTGAGATAGTGAACAATTCGTTTGATTTCTTTATAGTGGATTTATTTGAGATCTTGCATAAACTAAGAAACCACACTAATAACAAAGGAAATTCCAGTTCGACTGTAAGTAAGATAAATGAGACTATCGATCAATTGTCAATAGAGTGTAGCATCGACTTTGGGAGTTTGACAAGTTTTACTCATATTTACTCCATATTGAAAAGGAGTAGCATAGGGCTTACAATCCATCATCTTAAAACGTGTCAAAATATTCATTACATATTTAGATTGAGAAATAAAAAATGAAACTTGAGTTGTTTCCGATTTTCACCATCGACTTCGCCATAGAACTATTGTCATTTAACACAAATTCAATTCATAATATAGCAAAGATACCTAAAGGGAAAACGAGGTGGCTCAATTGAAGTCACTCAATGAATGGATTCCTTGTGGAGAATCAAGATCTATCATTGGATACATACTTCAAGCTATAAGTTACTCGTGAAGTAGTGTTACACACAATCTAATTCATTCAATTATTGTATACTACAACTAGACAAAAAAGAGCATAAGAGTATAAATGTTTTTCCAAGTTGAATGCACCCAAAAATCCCATAGATCTGTACATTTGAATTGATTTCAAAATCTCCTCTAGAATCAATTCTGATCGTGTCAAATGGGAACATGCCTATAGAGACATCAAAGAAGCCCTAACCAATTAGAGAAAGTTTTATTCACATAGAAATGAAACCAGTGAGGAAAAAGACTAAAAATAGATCCCTTAATGGCCCATCACATGAAAGTTGTACTTCCATTTATGAATATTCCATCTGCAAAGACTAACCTAGAAAAATAAATAAAGCTAAAATATTGAGGTATTGTACTAAGGTATTGCATCTTTCACACCCTCGAATTGCTGAAAAAATAATTTCCAGTATAAATGAGCACGCCTCTAATGTTTATCCAAGGGTTGAACTAGCTACATGCTTGAGGTAGGGGCCTGCAAGAGAACATATTTGGATATCCCCACAAAATTCCAAGAGGCATTCACAACTTCCCAACTGAACTGCCTGGATCATACCTCAAATTCAAGATGAATGCTGAGAGAATTTTCAATACCAAACTCTTAAATGAATTATGAAGAATGCTGAGAATTACTTATATAATATCATGACAAGAAACTCATGGGAGAGGCTACACTATATAACCTTGTGTTTCCATAACATAGATAATAAGAATTCCCTAGTTCCACAAAGAAAAGAAGTCATATTATCTATCCTGTAAATAGTGGAATTTGACAATGCTTGAATATTCATCAACTTCATATGTTGGTTTCTAACATCTACCTTGATTGACTTCCTAGCCACATAGCCTCTGCAATGTGAAATAATACCTCTTGAATTCTTGATCAAACTTCCTGCAATGAGATCTACACCTTGGTGTAGACCAAATGAACATGTTTAAATACTTAGTGTATCTCTACAAACTGATTTGAATGAATAAAGCAACAAAAAAATTGAAAAATATACTTTATGCATCCTATATTAGTAGATATGCATCTCAATAGTTCACATTCTTCCTTACAATCAATGTGGTGAGGGAAGAAAAAAAATAACTACCCACCACAACAATTGGTTTGTTAATCTCAATACTAGTGAGACTCTTCAGATGTTCTTTCAATACGCACTTGGAATCATATTCTCTAATCTTGTTTCTAGCCATTTTGAGCTCTGATTTCTCTATAATTCAAAACAAAATATATGACAAACCATGCTTTCATCAAAACCTAGATGAGGAAATAGTTATATAAACAAACCTAAGTGTTGAAAAGTTGAGTGCAATGACATTAATGATATGATTTTTAGAAAAAAAAAATCTATCCATCAATGACTACGAGAGATGCACCAACATACTAAAGCTAACAGTCTACAATGAGATTGTGAAGCTACAAGAGGCTATGAGATAATAACACTTATCAATTTGAATGATACATGTTTAATGCACACAATTATTTGAAATCACTGACATGTAATGGTCTACGCATTGGTATTGAATATTTATCTATTTATTATTTTTAAATGAATTAAAAACCTAAGGTAAGATGGCATAGGAAACAACAACAAAATGAAATACTTGGCACAATGCATGCATTCATGCTATAATCTATGAGTCCTCCCTAATCTTGTTGGTGAAAGTTATTAGTCTGACCTTACTTGAAGGATGAAGAGTTGTCATAAGCCGAATTGATCCTTCCTTTTGACCAACTTCGACTATACATTTCCTCCACAAACTTCTCACATGAATACCTAAGGCCAACAAAAGATGATGCATAAGAGTGATAACCCGTCAAATAGTCTTGAATGAGAGGGAGGGGTAGCTAGACTTTTATTCCCACCAAAACCTTTAGGCCCTTCATGTGCATCACAATTGTAAATCATATTTGTGCTACTATCGGATTGAATTATATTTGGTCGGGAATTTGTAACAAGAACCGGTGTTTCCAAGTTTACAGAGCCTAGGGAACTATTAATGTGGAAACAATGAATGGGAAATCCTAGAAGTATTGCATTTTCATGGGAATTACAATTCTCCTAAGAGATTTGTTTAAGATTTTGAATGGGAGGCATTGACACACATCTTACTAATTTTCTCAAAGTTCTAGGGATTAGATATGTGCAAGGAATGAATAAATTTGTATCTCCATTATTTTATGTGGTCAAAATAGATCTAGATGAATCCAATGCAGTAAGAAAAAAATCGTGTCCTGTGCTACTCGTAATTTCTATTAAATTCCATTATGTAGCAACATTTTATTATTCTCATTTGTTTGGCATGTATTTCTCTTGATACAAAATGATACTTCACTATGTTTGTTACTTCTTGAGTTTATTTGTCAATTACTTTTTTAAATATCATATTAAGGGAGATGAATTAACTGTTGATATTGATGAAAGATAACTTTGAAATATTTTGAACTCTTTAGGTTTTCTGGCATATATCATTATATAAAATATACTTATTTAAAATAGATGACAATATGGTAAATTATTCAAAATAAACAACATTACAGGAAGTCATATCATTGTATAGCTAATATGCTTTTGTGTTTGTACACAAATTTTGGTAGAAAAAAATGTAGCTACCAAGTACAAACAAAAACTAGAAAAATTGACCACCTCAACTAGTATACTTATAAGTGGGAGACTGAGAAATGGGAATGAGAACAACTAGGGGAAATCCCTACAATTTTGTCTATTTTATCTTTTAACAGAGTTTCAACATTAACCTTTTATATTTGGGAATCTTTGGGAGTCTCTACGTTACCTCAATATTGATGTATGTAGGAGAGCTTGGGATGCTTTATCATAGGGCTTAAGGTACATTTCTTGGAAGTAAGTAGCCATTCTGGTTGTACAATAAAAAATAATAAATCATTTCACCACCAAATACTCTCAACTATCAACTATGGAGATTGGGCCTTGTTTCTACAATATATTAGGCCTAATTATGCAATCACCAACAAAGATTTGGTTTATTCTTCATTGTACCAAGCTATTATGAGCTAAGTTTATTATCTATGTATTAACCACAACTTCTAAAGCTATTTATTGGTCGAGTGAGTACCTAAAGGTCCTCTTTCACTTCCCACTTTCTGGAAAATTATTCACAACTAGTCAACTGCCAAAGGACTCATTCTACACAACTGCTTTACAACATTCCTTCCATCTTGGTGGCTTGCACTATGGGAAAGGTTTGCCAAAGAAACAATACATTGCAACTATGAAACTAAATTTGAGTAGCACATGAGTTTTTTTCTTCATTGTTGAAAGAGATTGACCATACAATTTACATATATCATATATCCTATCATGTTTGAATTTAGTGAATTATTTGGAAACACTATTTGGCCATATTTTTCTTAGAATGTGGTTTGCAGGGATCTCAATGATACATAATACATCATTGGATTTAATCACTTCATCAATTTTTTATCTAACAATAACTTGGAATTATTGTACCTTTAATAACTCTGATTCCTTTAAAAGATTAATTCTTATGGCAGTTTCTTATCAAATTGAATAGATTAACATCTCAAGTATAATATTCATTGGTAATATAGGTAAGAGAAGATGAGTTTGAGACCAGTGTCATTGGTGGAGGATGGTGTTTGAGACCAGTGTTGCTAGTGGATCATGGTGGTAGCTTAACCAAGTTCACATGACAGACACCCTTGCCTTGAATACACTGTAGCATTGTGAGAGCCTCGATTGTAGCATTGTGAGAGCCTCCAAAGTGGCTGTAATACCCATGTTTCCCCTAGTTTGTAAACATAACTATAACTGGACAAAAGACTATGGAGGACTAAATATGTGTGAATCTTTGATTTGATGAACCCTTGTATAAAAAGGTCAATGTATGAATTTATGTTATTAATAGAACTTGAATATGTGTTGCACAACTACTGAAAGGGAGGAAGTTTGACAAGATAGACCATGGATTATATGAGAGAGATGGTGAAGGGAAACCAAGTATGGTTGAGATGAACCTCACCAGACCAGTACCTATTGGGTTTAATTGCTCAATAGTCCTTTGACCCATAAATGAATTACCAGTCAGGCTAGTAGTTGGAGGGCCATCCTCAAGAGTTAATGAGGATATGGGGAATGGTACCCATCTGTAAGGCTTCCAGGCCTGACCACAAATTGGGATTTGGACCCACGCAACCTTGCTGAGGAAGGTAATTCAGGGATAGAGATAGATCGACGAGACAACAAAGTGGACAAAAACACTCTCCATAGAAGAGCATAAAATATACTTTGATTCTGAATTCGAAAGAAAAAGCTAAGAAGTAAGCTCATTTTGGTTGAAAGAATATATGGACAGGGTTTGGATACAAGATGATAAATGGGGCTGATGAGTGACTGAGGAAGTACTCGTGCAAACCTCCTTGCTTGGAGTAGAGAAAACTAGACACCCAGTTCCCGTGGGAGAAGGAGAGTAACCTTCATCTTTGACTGTTGTGGAGCAAAGATAAAGAATCTATTTCAGAGCATTATGGTATAGATCGGGGGTGGAAAATGGTAAATCTGTTAGGAGTGATTGTGCCTTTGGTTGGGAGGAAACGTGCACCCCTTTCAACAATTGCTTCACATTTTCCAGTTCTAATAAGTATTTTCATACTCTGTGTATTATGTTGGATATGATGATTAAATGCTTGTGTTTATGGTTGAGTCTTGCAATCTTTGGACAGTTAGTAGATAGGCTCTTTTTCTTCTATAAACTGCTATATTTCATTGCTTTCAATATATGTCAGTTTTGTTGCTAGATAGTTATGGAATGGGAATCTGCAGGAGGGTTGGGGTAGGATCGACTGAAATGTCTAAGTCCTGCCAATCCCTTGAAGTTGACCTTAGCGGGAATGTCAAAGTTCAAGATCTGGTGGGAGAAGGGTGTTTTTCCTTTAGGCTATTCACCCATCTAACCGAGGGCTCGTGCCCATGTCCTTAAACCCTTTACTGCTAAAGCATTAGCGCTTAGCCCTTATAATTTCCAAAGTATCCATGTGACCAGGGCCTAGGAACCCTACGCTAGCCTGGAATGAGCTAGCCATTTCTGCTTTAGGACTTCAGGACTTGTGACTCCACAATCCTCGAAAGTAGGCAAAGGCCGAAGTCACGAATCGATGAGGGTAATCGATCTGAGGATCCAGTATGGATCACTTTCATCTGTTAGATCAAATATACAAAGGGATGCGTTAAGCACTTCAATGAAGTTCTACTTCAAGAGAATAGGAGTAGTCTAGCATCGAAACTCTCGAACATAGGAGTCACAGAGTAAATATGGACCGTTGGATGAACGGGTACGTTGCAAGCGATCCCGTGGTCCGGAGACTTCGTACTCCAGAGGTTTGGCCTAGGATTTTCAAGGTGTGAAAACTACTGAAGTCATGAACGTCAAAGTAAATCTTGAACATTGGTTGAAGAGGACACGTGGCACAAGATCCGAGAGTCCGGAGACTTATCTCTTCGATGGATTTGTGTCAAGAGGATTCAACAAGAGCCGAAGACCGGAGCCGCGAAGTAATGAGAACTGTAAATCTATGGATCTACGTGGAAATATTGCGGACCATTAGATTGAAGGATTGAGCAATTATCAATCTATGATGATGTGGCTTGATGACGTCATTCAATGTGACGTGGATCCTCATTACTTGTGCCACGTATCACCCAATTTTGGGCAATTCACATACCCATTGTGCCTATTAGAGCTTGACACATGTCACCCCCTATTGAGGACACATGTCACCCCTTGACCCTCATCATGTGTTGGTTCCTAGTTCGTGCCCACCTGGCCAATGTGGTTGGTGACGTATATGAGACTCCGGGAGTTTGGGTAACTTCAGGAGTTCATGAGTTTTCACATAATATGGTAAAAATAATTATTCAATAAGAATCATCGAACGCTGAAGGGCTGGGGGAACGCGGCAAGATTACGGGACTTCGGGGATTAGGATATAGGAATGTTCGACACCGAATGTTGAAGCCCCCTTTTTAACCATAGATCTCGATGAAAGGTGTGGACCGTTGATCCCCTCCACTGTTCGGTGATCTAAGAATTTGACAATGCTTTTGGAACTCCCAAAGTTTGGGAACTTCCGAAGTGATGAAACCTTTGCTAACACATGCTCTTAGCTCTCGATTTTCATCCTGAGTTAATGAAGAAGACCTTGTTAGTTGGTTCAAGCACACAATGAGAGATGTAAGTTTCAGGGAAGCTGGTTAAGAGGGTTTTTCTTAAGTAAGTGACCAAAAATGAACCAAGGAAAGAGAAAATTTGATGCCCCATCCCTAGAAAGGATATTTAGAGGTTGGGTGTGTTACAAATTGGTATCAGAGCATGGAAACAACACTTGGCCTGCTTGGGCTCATGCACGAGTCGCATAAAAATATTATTAGAGAACTTATGGGGTAACACCCTACCGCACCCCCTTCTACTGTGGATAGATGTTTTAGAAGTCTGCACTATAGGTTGCTAATGTTTCCAAATAAAGAACTGACTTCACATTGCAATGATATGTGTTGTTCATGAATTGGTAGATTACTAACTAACAAAAAGAGAACTACAACGTAAAGGATGGTGACACATCAGGAGTTGGGGGAGAGCTCCCACAATAGAGAGGAATAATCTGATGAAAGGAGGGTGGTGGAAACCCCTCCAAATTTGGCCGAAACTGTAAGAAGCCTCATGGCAGAATTACAGAGTTCTAAGGTTGACAATGAAAGGTTGATCAAGGAGTAGGAAAAAAAGACATAAATTAATGTAGTCCTACTGCAAATTCTATCAGATATACAAAGGCAAATGTAACATGGTCCAACTTCTAGTCATGTGGACATGCATCATACTAAGAAAACTCCAGGTCCACCTGAGATACAAAAGCATGATCCTGAAAGTGGCCACACCAGAAGGAGCACCTCAAAGAATGCCCAACATGGAGCCAAGAGACATCCAATGGAAGATTCCTTTGGTGAGGACACTGAAAAATCCAAGGAATCTTCTAGTGGTAAAACTAGTTCCCATTCTTAGACAAGAGGAAAAAAGAGGAAACATCCCCAGAGTCGTGACCCAGAAGAATTCAAGAAATCCAAACCACCCACCTTCAATGGCGAGATTAAGAAGGGGGAAGAAGCAAAAGTTTTTCTACTCGGCTTGAAGAAGTACTTCAGAGTCCATGACTACTCTGAAAAATTAAAGGCTCGGATAGCTATTTTCAACCTGAATGGGAAAGCTTCCATTTTGTGGGAAGACCTTAGGAATGTGAAAGGAGTACATGAGAAGGACCTGTCATGGAAACAATTTGAGAAATACTTCCTGAAGAAGTACCTGCCAGAAAATTACTTTGATGGGAAGACCAAGGAGTTCTATGAAATCAAGTTGGGACAACTCACCATAGATGAGTATATCAATAGATTTCTTGAGCTGATGAGGTATGTTCCCTACATTAAGGATGAAATGGTAAAGATGCAATGGTTTATCAGTGGATTACCTCAGTCCTACCAGGACATAATTGAGTTTGATGAGCCAAATACCTTATAATATACTATTTGAAAATCAAGGTATTTCTATGAGAAATTCAAGAGTAAGACAAAACCTCGTGAATACTAGAAGAAAAAAAAAAATTGGAATTCAAGAAGAAGGGGTTTAAATCCTCGAGATTTAAGAACCTTGGTAAGAGCTCTAGGATGAGCCTTCCTGCTAGAAGTGTGTATCATCTCTAGAATGCTCCTAAAGTAGATCAATGGTTAGTGTTACTTCGTGATTTACGCTTACTCTATCCTTCCATTGTACTTAATCAACGGTCGAGAGTGATCCCAAATTAGATCAACGATTAATGTTAATTCGTGATTTACACTTACTCTATCCTTCCACTATATTTGATCAACAGTCGAGAGAACCCGAAAGATATTATATCAACGACCATCATTAACTTCGACCTTCGACACTTTGGGTATTTGTTGGTAGTAGAAACTGGATATCCCCGAAGTTAGTAATCCCAGAGTGACGTGATTATGACATCACTGTTGATGTGGCACTGACTGAGTGGTTGCCACGTGTCACCTAGATTTGTGACTTTTGTATACCTAAAGTGCCAACTAGAACTTGACACTTGTCATCATCTGATTGCATCACGTGTCCTTGTTGATGTGGTCTTGCTGACATGGATCTCCTGATGTGTCACATGTCCTCCTCCTAGATCTAACAATCGTAGGTTCATCTGAAGTTTCTTATTGATATGATTATTGTCGTTGCTTCAGGAATATAACACTTTTGCGAATTCAATCTAATCCTCTCGAATTGGTGAAGTGCTGAATAGATCTATCACCACAGATATTTCCTGTCTTGATCCTATGGCCTATGTTTATTTTGGAACTCCAGGGTTTAGGATTTCTTGGCTCACATGAGTTGTTTATCGTCGGAGTAGGTCAAGGCCGGATTTGACTATGCTCTGAAAATTGTTACTCCAGATCAACGGTTGAATGGATTTCCTGATCCGACGGTCAACAAGAGTTCATGAATCCAGGGATTCAACCTTCGGGTTATTCACTTTTTCCCACTTCCCAATTCTCCTAGAGTGAGATTCCATGAAAAAAAAGCTCAAGTAACTTTACTTCATCTAATGGTCCTTCTTTAATACGAAAAGATTAACACGATCCAACGGTTGTTGAGAATTCAGATCTTCGGGATCTCGGGCCTTTGGCCTTGATTATCCTATCCTTACACTTTATTTTTATAGAATGGTCAATATAACTCCCGAAATTTTTCTTAGATCGGATGACTCATGTCCACTTCAGGACTTCATCTTCGACTAAAATATCTTTTCCTTTGGGTAATTTTATCCAAAGTAGTCAACGCTGAATTTGACCATTGTTCCTCCTACATGATCTAACAGTTTAAGTCACTCCTAAATCTTCAATCAAACAACCACAATTATTTTCTTCTTTATGCAGGTTTCCTCTGTGATCCAATGATCATATTTACATCTGAATTCTGGATGAACAACTCCAGTTGCTTGATTTTTATAAAGGTTTTCACTTGTAAAAATTCTTTTTATAAAACCTGATCTCCCGCACGACTTCAAAATCATTATCTCTTCTAAGATTTGGCAAATGTACCTGTAAAAAATATCATCAATCCTTGACAGTGATCGAAGATTACATCAATGACATTTATCAAACGCTTTTTATCCTAAACTTTATCCTTATTTCTTTGTTGCATTCTCTTTCCATCAATGACCCTTCATTACACATGGACGAACCTTGTTGGCCATCCTGACACTAATGCCAACTGTATAACTTTGTTCATGGCTGATTCATGTTTCCATCAATGAAAACACATGACCAACAATGCCAACATGTATATCCTAAATCCCTTGTGCTTGTGATTATTCATTGATAAACTATGCCAGTCCTTGCCAGAACCTCCATCATTATATGGAATATGGTCAGTTTTCTTCTCCCTTTGGGACTGTCGACCCTACTCGTTCGTATTATTTCTAGGATATTGAATTTCCTTTGGATGAGGCTATCCTTGAAGCCATGAATACAGATTATATACCATGGGAAGACTTACACCATGGTTTATGTTTTCTTCCCTTTTGGGAGACTTTTCTGGTTGACTACTAAAGAGACTCTTAGTCATATCCTAGCAGTGGGATCTACTTGAAACAATACTATGCATGAGTCATAAGGATGCATGGTGCCTTGTACCATATTGTATAATCTACATTTTTTGTCTTCAAGTTTTTTATTTAGTAGCACCTCTTATTTTTCGAAGTTTCTATCTATATTGGATTTATTAACTTCTGGATGAGTGTTATTGGCCTTAAATACATGATCTTGGAGACATTTTTCTTTGAATTTTTTTTCATCGTATCGATCCATTCTAACAAGTATTGAATTCGAAAATAGCATATATTTTAGATTTTTCCCTACTTTCATTTTTTCATTATCCATTTCCTAGTTCATTTGGGCCTTAGGATAGACCCCATTGAATTGCGACACTAACCTTCCTTGCTGATAAGTGTGTCGTACTTTATGTGGAAGGGCCTTCCTTCCATGTGAATCCTAGTTAGAAACTTGTTTTCCATTTGGTTCCCATGTCGAAGTAAGTCATAGGCATGAGAGTCTTGTTTAGTCCCATCATGAGTTTGTGTTGAAGCCTCATCCTTCTTCTTCATATTTTTTCTAGCCTATACCCATGAGACTCCCCTAGAGCATGGTTTGTCTTCTTTCAATATCACTTAAACTATGAAAGAGAAATATAGCGAGAGATTATTTATCCTTTTCGGCCTCATTTATATTACATATGAAAATGAGCCACCTTGGAGTCTTCTTTAAGATATTTTCAGACTCTCTAAAATAGAAACGATTTCCAAGTGATCTTGTTGCCCTTGATGCTCACCAAAGTGAAACTTGAAAGAACATTTGTTCAGAAATAGTTTACCCATTTCTCGGTCTGAATGGATAATTTATGAAAAAGGTATACCCTAGGAGCTATGGTTCGCCATGCGAGTATTCTTAGGTATACATTTACCTCTTTTTCGGGCTTGAGGGACTAAATTTATGAAAAAGGACCATTCTCCCTGGTTTTGGTTTATCTCTTTTTTGGGCCTTGGAGATTATTTACAAAAAAAGAAACCCCTGGAGTATTCTTTAAGCCCTTTTCATACTACCTAAAGAAACAAATCTCCCTGAGTGACATTGTTTCCTTAACACTTGTTAATTGGTCCATATAGAACATCTCTTTGGTATAAGTTTACCCCTTTTTTCTGGCCAATAGATTAATTAGGAAAAAGGTACACCTCGAGAGACACATCTCACTGAGAGAGTATTCATGAGTATTGTTTTATTATTTTTCAGGCTTGGGAGACTAAATGCACAAAAAATACCACTTTGGAGTCTTCTTTTAATGGTTTTTCCGACTCTCTAAACATGAAAAACCACCGATCTTACCTTCTATGGGATCGTAAAAATTTACTTTGAAGGAATATCCTAATTCTTTGTGTCAATCCATAACCACATTGATTTTTTCACTCTTGCGTCTTTGTCCTAATGCCAGATCCATCTCGTTGCTGATGAACCTTTAGAACATTCCTTAGGTGCAAGCCTTGCATCATTTTTTCCTTTGCGATCTAACACCTTTACCCATGGAGGAATCCTAATGAGTGTCCTTATCCTGCACATGTATCCTTTAACTGAGAATTAGTATGTTCCATGTGCTTGGAACTAGTTTTCTTTCCTACGACACTCATTCCTCCTCTGTAATTTAGCATTCTTTTAATCTTTTTAGAGCTCATTAAATATATGAAAAAGAGAGAAAAAACAAATATTCCAAAAACAAGGGGAAATGTATGCATTGCCATTTTTATTGGCAACAATATTGTCTCCCTTGGACAAAGCACATCCTTGTGTTTATTACTCAGTTTTGAGATTTAGCATGACCTTAGGAAGTTGTTTGCATTACATAGATTTGTGTCCTCCTCCATTTGTTTACTCTTCCAAACATATGGAGAGTTTGTGATGCCTCCCGTGTCACAAAATTATGTCAATAACATGCTTCCCAAGTCACTTTATATGTCGTTCTTTTGTCCAAGGGACATTTTACAACCATATTCGGCCATTCTGTAGTCAATCTCTTGAAATTTTCCATCCTAAGAGTCATATCAAGTCCACATTCAAAATCAATGAAGTTCTGTGCCTAATGTTCGATATCCTCTAGTCTTTTCATGACGGCTTGTTGAAGACCTCATGGTATTGAGTCTTGCACTCTTATTATACTCCTACCTGACGTTTGAAGATCTTGAAGTTATTTCTCGAGTTATGAAGCTATCATCTCCAACTACAAACATTGATACTTCCTGAAGATCAACTTGTATATGTTATTGTGCTCTTATATCTTCCAATGATATTGAGACTTAGCTCCATTGTGTATTGTTTGTTGTTACAATCCTTTTTGACATGGATCCACCATATATATTTCACGTGGCCATGATTTTTCTATATATCTGACATGGATCCGCGGTGTACTTAATTGGTAGCCATGCTTAGTTAGTCCTGAGCATGGGTATGCCTGCCTCAAAGAGATTGATCTTATTGGAGATGACACACTCACAAACACTTGTCTGGGATCAATTTACTCAGTGATTTCCCTAAGATATTGTAATGTGTTTCGACCATCAATTTCTCTTATGACCTCACAAATTAGGGGGCATCTGTGATAGTTCGAAATTCCACCACTATGCATTATTGGCCATGTCCCATCCATATACACACTTGCAAATCACTTTTGTTGGAGTTCATTGTAAAAAATATCATTTTTCAAGGTGTACATTACCTAATATGTAGGCAACCCACGTACATATGATACCTGATAGATAGGAAGTTTGTGTATGTACACTACCCAATACATAGACATCCCACATACACTCACAAAAGTTGCAAAAGGTTAAAAATTCTGCATTCTCTGTCTGGGTTTACGGGCTATTTTGGGTTCCATAACCATTCATACCTCCTATATCCCTTCTCATAACCGAATAACCATCTAATTTCCATATAAAATGGGCCCTAGGGAGGTCATTTGATATAAATTTTAAAGAGGCAAAGAAATTCTACTTGAATTTCTCTTTTTTCTCTGAGATTATGAATCCTGTTCTCAGTATCCACCCTCAACAATATCATTCTCTCATCCTCTTTATGCAATCCATCAAACCCCTTAGTTTTTAATGTTGATTGTGAGGATTTGCTAGTGATTGTGGGATTAATGCACTTGGAGTCTTATTGGAGGAACCCATGAGAGGTTCGTGGAGTGACGTCGACATTAAAGATTATGTTTGTAATCTTCCTTAAATGTTATCAATAAAAGAGAGATTTCCTTTCCCAATTCATGTGTCTATGTTCTTGTGAATAATTTTCAATGTTTATAGCTTATTTCATGAGAATTATTACATGTTTCTATTAATAATGACTGCATCTATACTCTTGTATATTTCCTTCTGTGTTGTTTTAGGTCAGCTTTGGGAAGAGACCTGCAACTTAGGAGAAAGCAGCGGACAAAGGGGGATCTACTACGAATGAAAGGATACAAGGTGCAATTCTTCATCTTTTTCTTGTCTCTCTTATTTAAAATCAATCATTAGGGTTTGTGAGATTGGGTAATAATAGGTTAGTTTCTGTTTTTTAAGAAGTCATTTCTCTACCTAGCCATTAGACCCTGACTAAAGGGATTTTTCCCCAAAGAAGAATTGGCAAATCCACTAGGGGGTCTCCTTATGGTTTGTTTACGAAATCTTCTTTTGGTTTGACTTCTTGATTTTTTTGTACTTTCTGAGTCTATTTGAGTCTCTGATCACCCTATGGGGTGTTTACCAGGTTTCTTGAACTGTGTTCAATTCTGAAAATTTTTCCTTTTTGAATATTTTTGGACATATACACAACCTATTTGTTTCTCAGAGAGCGTACATACACGTTCGACCTTAACACAACATGCATACATACGCATGATTTCTAAACACAACTATCGTGTCTGTTGGAATTGGGAGTTGTTTTAAAACTCCTCCCACTTTTCTAGGAAACTCTTGGTTTCTTAGGTACTCCTGAGTATCACAGACCTCTATTGATTGTTATTTGACAAGGTTTGAGTCTCATTTTGTCTATAATATTGCAAGATGATCTCTTTTGCATAGTATTCTCTGTCTCTCAGTTTTTATCAAAGTTTGAAGGTTTATTTACAAGCTTTAGGTTCTCCTTTGGATTCTATTGAATCCCTGCCTCTTGGTAGTGGTCTAGGACCTGAATCAACTTTTTTTTTGTTTCCCTTCTCTCTTTATGTGCCTTGAAAAGAAAAGAAAATTTTCTTTATTTTTCTCCTTAAGTTTTCATTTCAAAAGCTAAAGAAGAAAAATCAAAAGAATTGTAGTTGAGTTTAAGCTTTGTCTTCCCTTCCCTTGCTTTCATTTTAAAAAAGAAAATGAAAAGAAGCTTCTTAGTTTCATTTTCATGTTACATTGCATTGTTCACATTTTATATTTGAAAAAGAAAAAGATCTTAGTATAGGATTTTGTTTTCTTGTCATCTTGAAAATATTTTAGAAGGAAAAGAATACTTGTTTGTTTTCTTTCTTTACTTTTATCGCATTAAGGACAAAGTTGCATTGTGCATTTTTGCATAAAAAAGAGGAAAGTTTGCATTTCAATTTTTTGAAGGATTGTTCATGCATTTTGCTTGAAACTCTTTTTCATTTGTAGAATTAGTGTAAAATATTCTTTGCCAATGTTCTAATTAGTTTCTTTTTTACAAGAGTCTCAAACAACATCAGTTGCAATTCCATTCCTTGAGTAAGAAAATCCCCTAAAATGAATGCACTAATCTAAAATATATTAGTAACAATTTTTCTAGGGTTCACCAATAGCTTAGGCTAGGGTCTTAGATTAGGTGTGGAGAGGTAAACTCTCCAAGTCCAACCAAAACTTAACTTAGGTGTTTGTGCTAGGGTGTGAAAAATCCACCTTGTAATTACTCAATTCGGCAAGCTCCTCTAACACAGGATTCAAACACAAGGCCACATGGAGGACAATGACAAAGATATCCACTCGCAATGCCGACAAAGCGTTTGAGAGAGTGTGTATTTGGGGTGAATCATGTAGCATTACTGGCCCAACTTGTGTCAGACCTATAAGAATCTTGGATCTGTCCAGGGTACTCTAAGAGTGATTATGGCCCTGTTGTGTTTCAGGCCTCTGGGGGAGCTTTGGGCTTAGTCACCTTACCTATGCACTTTCTCAACTATCGACTATATCCCCTTGGTTGTTGATTACAAGTTCGTGGCCTAGTTTCCATTATATAAGTTGACACACATGTGATTATGAGGGGTGTATTGTGGTACCTGAAGTAGACTCTTTACTCTCTGTGCGACAACCGAAGGGACTGTTGGTTAGAGGTTTAGGTAAATTCTTCTCCTGGTCAGTTGTTTACCTTTGTGAATGATTTCGATGATCAAGACATCATCTCCTTGGGTCAGAAGCATTAAGAAGGGTAGTTTGTTTGGATTGTATATTTTTAGGATTTTGTTTTTAGTGGTTTTATCTGTGCTCCATAGTTTTCTGTAGTGAGTTAGTTAGTAATTTATTTGGGTCTATGACCTAAGGTGGTAGACCACCCACTCCACCGGTCATGGGGACTTTTATGTCTTTCGCTTAGAAATGTGGAGCCAACTCCTTATAGGCATATATTTTTATACCACTGATTTACCAGAGTCAATGTGTGAGACTTTTACAGACTTGAATGATCACGAAAGGGAAGAACTTGCACATAATATCTTCATGAACAAATTTCATTATGATACTAAACAAGGAGCCCCTTCGCAAGGGGATTCTAGTGCTTTTCCTTTCTTTCGAAACACTGGTGTACCTTTGATGGCCACTTTGAACATTCCTGGGTTGAATGTGGGACTATTGGTTTAGTTGGGTACCATTCCAAATGTTCCAAATTCTCTTGATGCTTCTCAATTAAGAACCTTATGTCATGGGCATCATGTTGAGGTTCCTTCATCAACAAAGTTTTCTCCTCCTACTTCTAACTTATTTGGTGAAATTATAACTACTAGAAACTGAAAGTCTAAACGAAATTGAAAGAGGAAGAATAGGAAGAAGAAACCTCCAGCCTCTTCCAATCATGTTGGAAGAAAAATTCTAGTCATTGCTATTCATACTCGCAATAGGTTTGTACCCTCTACGAGTCATGTTATCGTCCAATCACCAACCTCTGCAAGTCATGTTGGACATGTGCATCCAACCACTGCAAGTCATGCTGGGAGAATGAGTCTCATCAATGCGAGTCATATGAGTGATATGTCAACAAACTCTGCTAGTTATGTTGGGGGAAAGCAACCAACCACTGCTAGTCATGTTGGGGGAATTGATTCTATTGAGAAACCTAGACGGATAGGATGTAAGCCTAAGTTCCCTTGTAATATTTGCAAGGGATACCACCTTACTCATTTGTGCCTTGGTATTCCAAAGGTATGAATATTGTGGTCCCTATATACAAGCTCTTTTGATTCTAGGTATTCTTCAGTTTCCCAAAAATCTATTCAACTAGTGGTTGAGAAAGTGTCTATGCCGATGCGATATTTTCCCAATCCCACTCCTCTTTTGGGGAGTGATGCACCTTCATAACATGTGTTATCATATCCTATTTAGCCAGTGGTTTAGAAATTGGTCGTGCCGATGCAATATTCGATCGATCCCACTCCTCTTTTGGGGGGTGACGTGCCTTTATACCATGTTGTCTCGCAGCCTATTCAACCAATGGTCACGATGATGCAATATTTGGCCGATCCCACTCCTCCTTTGGGGTGTGATGTGCCTTCAAACCATTTTTTTTCACATCCTATTCAACCAATGGTTGAGAAATTGGTTGTGCCAATGCAATTTTTGTTTGATCCCACTCTTCTCTTGGAGAGTGTCAAGTTTACCAAAGTGGTCAAGCTGATGCGATATTTGGATGATCCCACTCTTCTGATGGGGAGTGATGTGTCTAACGACTGTATTTTTAGTATTTCCAGTTCAATGCCTTCAAAACAAGGGGGAATTCCACTCACTTCTAGCACACCCCCTCCAAGTCCTAGGATGGTTTCCTTTGATTGGAATGACTTTGCTGAGCCCCTCCCTTCTTTCGCACCCTTTCAAATAAGGGTTGAATTTAATTCAAAAAACATTTAATGTATTTTGGATGAAGGAGGCTCTGTAAGTATTTAATCCTCCTCAGCTTCTCAAGATTTGGGGTCTCTTGAGCTTGTGTTTGCTTCACATGAGCTATTGGCTTTTGATAGACGCCCTAGTCAATATTTGCGAATTCTTCCTTAGTTTCCTATCTCATTAGGTGGTAATACTGTCCTTGTCAATGTTATAGTGGTGCAAGGACCATTAGAATTAAATATGCTTCTCGAGCATTATTATCTATATGCTATGAACGTTGTGGTGTCTACGCTCTTCTGGGTGATGCATTTCCCTCACAATGGAAGCATTGTCACTATCGACCAACTGACATCTGATAATAACCATCCTAATTTGGTGTTAGTTAAGGCCACCCCTTTATATGTTCCTAGTATTCATGTAGACTTTACCCTACCACGAGTAAATTATGTGGCATCTTATCGTCAATGTTTAATTGCTTCTGAGCAGGAACCTGTGCAATCATGTTTGCCATCTCAAGACATGGTCTCAACAATTGATCAATTTTTCTATCTAATGGGGGAATGGGAGCCCTTGCTTCCCCTTCTTGGTCTGAGTGATCTTGATATTCCTTTCGAGTATGATCTCGATGTTTGTAGATCCTCAAGCCCCTTTTGCTTGTGATTCTTCGCTCATATACTCTACTAGTCCTGGAAAGAATATCCATCATCATATGGAATAAGGTCAGTTTGCTTCACCCTTTGGGCCTTAGGATAGACCCCACTGAATTCTGACACTAACCTTCCTTGCTGATAAGTGTGTTGTAATTTATGTGGTAGAGCCTTCCTTCCATGGGAATCCTAGTCAGAGACTTGTTTTCCATTTGGTGCCAATGCTCAAGTACTTCATATGCATGGGAATACTATTTAGTCCCGCCATGACTTTGTGTTGAAGCCTCATCCTTCTTCTTCATCTTTTTTCTACCTTATACCCATGGGACTCTCCTAGAGCATGGTTTGTCTTCTTTCAAGCTCACTTAAACTATGAAAGTGAAATCTAGTGAGATATTATTTATCCTTTTTGACCTCATTTAGATAACATACGAAAAGGATCCCTCTTGGAGTCTTCTTTAATCTATTTTTAGACACCCTAAAATTGAAAAGCTTGTCGAGCGATGTAACACCCCAGGTTTTGAGCCCCATATTAAATAATGTATTTTGTTAATTGTCAAGAGGCCAGAGGGCCCCAAACAATTAAAAGAGGCCAGTGTGCCTAAGAAATGTAATGTTTTGATCATTATTAATAATAAACACATCGTTGGTTGCTATATGGACAAGGACTAGAGTTATAAAGGGCTATGATTCCACAAGAGAGGGGGCTTGAGGGGATAATTATTTATTTCCTATTTTAATTACCCTTTGTCTAAGGGAGTGGATCAGTTACATGAGCTTCTTGGGGGAGGATAGGAGGTTCTTGATTCCCCACGAAATACTTAAACCCACCCTTGGCCTGTTGGGGGGTTGGCTAATTGCTCGTTCATTCATTGGCTCGTTCCCTCCTTCATTCACTTATTCACTTGTCCACTTACTCACTGGTTCATGCATTCATTGACTTTCTCACTCATTCATTCATCCCTTCCTTACCTATCACTCATTGATCCATCCTCATCCGCGCCTTGGCTTGGGAAAGGAAAACAAACTGCTTAAGAGCAGCCATGGTATCCTTGGCTATAGAGGTCGTTGGTGTAATCCAACCATGATTTGAGGCCTAGACGTCTGAGATGTGTTGTCTTGTATCCAAATTTGTTCTCAACTGTGAGTCGTGAGAGTTCCAACATGGAGATTCTGGACCAGTTGTGCTAGAGCCCTGGAAGGAGAAGGACTGCATGAGGGATTGCGTGGCAGAGAAGGGTGGAGGTCCATTATCTTGGGTGGTGCATGCTGGGTAGAGAAGAGCTGGGTACTTGGATTGTTGTGAGTACTGGGAAATCCTGTGAGAGCTTGAGTGTTGACTGGTTTGGGAAGCCAAGGAACACTCTAGAACTGTCCTTGTGGATTCATAGTCCTGGATCGGGGGTGATACTGTTGTTGAGATTTGGAACAATAGTGTCTACGGTTGGGTGAAACGTCCTTGGTCTGCAACCAGTTGGTGTCATATTTTATAAAGATAAGTGCTCTCTATTATGGTATTATTTACCTATATATGAATGTATTCTACTGTGTATTTATTTATCGTTTAACTGAATCTTTAGAATATGCATGATTGCTCATTATTGTTGTGCATGCCGTTAGATATTTTCTTTTATACATCCTTATTAATTTAAAAATGTATTGGTAAGAGAAAGAAGTCCAAGGGTGGGCTTGAAGGTGGCGTACCCCAGCCTATTTGTGGCCGGGGATGTTACAGATTGGTATCAGAGCTTCTGGTTGAAACACCGGGACAGTATGGGCTGGGTCTGTTGGTTAGAGTCTCAATGTTGAGATCGAATTTTGACCTTGAAGTTGAAAATATCAGGAGGAATGGCGTTGTAGAATCTACGCAGGATCTAGAACGTCATAGATCCTTTGTAAGGGATCGAAGGATCGTGACCATCCCTTTCAAATTCGTGAGAAATCGCCACTGTGGGATCAATAGAGATCTGGGATCATTGGATCAGAGGGCAGGTGAACAAGGGTCATCCGATGAAGGTGAAGCAAAAGGATGAGTAGGTTTAAGTCTCAACGGTTAGATCTGCACATGGGTGAATGTGAGTCGTAGATCTCACAATGATTCAGAGGATTGACACTCCAGAAGAAAGTGAAGGCGAAGAGTTTGAAACTCTTGAAGCTCGAAGATTCGAAGTGATTCACAATCGTTGATCTATGAGAGACATGCGTCCACGGATCGTCGAATTTGGGTGAAAGCACTCCGAGAGAAAGTGAAGGCAGAGAGTTTGAAACTCCCGAAGCTCGAAGAGCCAAAGAGATTCACAACCATTGATATGTGAGAGACATGCGTCAATAGATCGCGAACTCCAGGTGAAAGCGTTATGGGAGGAAGTAAGAGGGGGAATTTGAGACTTCCGAAGGCCGAAGTCCTGAAGTGGACTAGAGCCATTGATTTGAGGTGGACGTGTGGAGCTTGATCTAAAACTTTGGGTATAGAGTACTCCGGGGAAAAGCAGAGGTCGAAAGTGCCGAAATCCCGAAGCGCGGAGTCCCGAAGTGGATTTCAATCATTGATCATGAATGAGGACGAGGACCATTGATCTGGTCCTAGCTGAAGGTTTCGAAGTTGCGAAGCACCCAGGAGGGTAAGCCCTAGGTCACAACCCAAGGTAATAGGCGAGGAAGGAGCCAATGCCTGTCAGTGTGGGATTGGAATAGGGCGCTAAGGAAGCAGGACCTGCATATAGCCATCGATTTGTGAATGAAAAATAGATGGGGGGGGGACCATTGCTGGGAGAGGAGGAAAAATTAGCGAACATTCTAGTTCACATCCTGCTATTTACTAGCATCGTTGATCTCATCAAAACAAGGGATCAACGACCATGATTTAAAGGAGATTTAGGTGAGCACTTTTCGAATTGCGGGGACATAGCTTTTGGATAAAGAGAGAGCACGTTGTTAGCCCGCAATTACTATTGACCATCGATCTCAAATCTCAATCGATTTTTAACCACATGATATCCGATATAGTAATTCTAACACAGAAAGCGCCAGGAAGGATTTGGCCGTGGTTTCAAGCCATGGACACATGAGGAAGTGGTTTGAAGGGAGTTCCTGTGCATAATTAAATTATGTATCGGCTATGGGATAACGTGGAAGTGTTATATGGTGCATATTGATACATACATGTTCTTCAAGAATTGAGAAGAAAAGGGACCTGTAACATGGTTTGGAAAATTTTGTTTATCATATGCTTAATTCTAACAAAATGGTCGCTTGCACATTTTGTAGAATTAAAGGGTTTAAACACATCATCTTAGAATGCATATTGAGGAAATGGAAGAAGGCGAGGGAGCCTCCAACCATGATAAGGAGGATGAAGGACAGAATACCAAAATTGGCAATGCAGAGAAAAAATTTAATAGATGCAAGGGCTGAGGGGAGAAATAAACATTGCTAGAAACTGTAAGAAGCATGAAAATAGAAGTGCAGAGCTACAAGGAAGACAATAAGAGGTTGATGAGGGAGAAAAGTCATATAAATGATCGAGTGTTGCATAGCTTAAATAAACTACAAAGTGAAGCCAAGAATGGATCGAAGCAAGAGGAAGAAGGCAGGTGTCGTGAAAGAAGAGATGATCATGGAAGAGATGGTCATTCCAGAAGTGCTAGCAGAACTCATAAACACCACTCACCTCCTTACTCAGCAAGAAATTTTTATGCATCGGGAGATTTCATAAGAAGTCCAGAGGTGTCTCCTGTTAGGTACCAAAGGAGGAGACAGGAAGTGGACAATTTACAAGGAGAGTTGAGGAAGCTTAAGCCACCATCCTTTGATGGTGAAAAAGAAAGGGAATATGATGCCAAAGCATGGTTTCTTGGAATCATAAGATATTTTCAATTGCATAACTATTCTTGAAATCTAGAAGCCATAATTGCCACCTACCATTTACATGAGAAAGCTGCAATGTGGTGGGATCAACTGAAGTAGGTTGAACATATTAATGAGAATAGGATCACTTGGAGGCAGTTCAAGAAGTAATTCTAGAAGGAGTACCTCTCAGATAATTTCTATGACAAGAAAATGCAGGAGTTGTTTGAACTCAGGCTGGGAAGCATGACTATGGAAGAATATGAGAAGAATTTATTGGGATTGTTAAAATATGTTGGGTTTATAAACGATGAAAAGGTAAAGATACATAGTTTTTTGAGTGGACTTCCAACCTTTTATAAATAAAATATTAGGTATGATGAGCCCAAGACCTTGACTGAGGCCATCAGGAAGGATAAATACCTATATGAACAAGGCCAGGGAAGAGAATCCCTATAGAAATATTGGAAGGATAAGAAGAAGGAGAAGTCTGATCAGAGAAGGAAAGGATTCAAACCTCCCTTCATGATCCGGATTTATGCAGGAGTGGAATGTAAGAAGCAAATAACAGAGTGTGCACAATAGTATTGCAGAGAACATAGTGATACAGTAAACACACACTTCTATTAATTAATGAAATAGAGAAACTATAAAACTGTTGAACAATACATAGCTAGAATGGTGGTAGCATATCCCTGATAAGATATGTGGCGGATACGCTCATCCGTGATCAAGCTCATTACACAAAGAGGCCGAAGGGCCTTATTTATCAAAAGCAAGAAGGTAGAAACCAAAAACCTAACCATAGAAGATGAAACGCCAAAAGTCAAGTGGGCCCTATTTGGGTAAGTTAGTCCATCAACTTCCCGGAGTCATAACTGTTGCATACGATCTCCGTTTAGGGCGCACGATAGCTCGTTGGAAAGATCTATCTGAGGCCTACAACGCTCGAGACAAAATAGCATCATAGATGCTATTTTGTGAGAGCAACATACCCCAAAAAACATCGTTTAGGGCCTTGAAATGGCCCTGGAAGTTCAGGACCCGAAAAAACTGCTAAAAATAGTAAATTACCAAAAATGCCAGAAAACTGTTTTGAGCCAGATGGAAAGGTGGGCGGCCATCGATACCCATCTGGATCATTCCTCCCCCCTTAAGAAGCAATGGTCCCCATTGCGTCAAGTGCTGGGATAAGATGGGGGAATTTCAGCTGAATTTGGCTCCGGGTGAGCCACTTGCCCTGATGCAGGAACTGCCCAGCCTTCACGACTTGATAGAGATGGACACATTACTGGCGAGTGCCCTTGACCTATGAATCCATGATCCGATCAACTGTTTCCTTCTCCAAACAGTCAGGGTTGAGTTTTGTTGGTGCTAACTGCTCGGCCACTTCTGAGGTGTCCAACAATGGTGGAAAATAGGGGTGAAGGAGCTCAACATTGAATACAGGGTGCAAGCCAAGAAATGGAAGGATGCTTAATTCAAAAGAATTATCCCCGATAGCCTTGGTGATATTATATGGCCCATAACGAAGTGGGCGTAGCTTGTGATGAGGTCCCGTGAGTCTTTCTTTATGAAAATGCAACCAAACCTTATCACCCACCTGGTATGTGTGTGGCACCCGATGCTGGTCATAACGCTGCTTGTACTTGGCATTGGCTTTTTCTAGAATGTCATGGACTTGTTGGTGAATGTGTTGGATCTGTTCCACAAATTTGGTGGCTTTCTCAACCTCAGTCTGAGCCTGACAAGATGTTTCCTGTGTGGAGGCAATGGGCAGAGCTACATCGATGGGGGCCAATGGTTGAAACCCCATGCATGCTTGAAAAGGGCTATGACCAGTAGAGCTGTGAAGGGATCTGTTGTAGCTATGTTGAACATACGGCAGGTTCTCGTCCCATGTGCGGGGGTGTTTAGAATTATACGTCTGCAGGATATGCACAATCATGTGATTCACTACTTCTGTCTGTCCATTAGTTTGGGGATGGAAGGCTATCGACTGTGTGAGATTGGTATCCATAAGTGACCAGAGGCTGGACCAAAATGTGCTGAGGAACCTGCTGTCGTTATCTGAAATGATAGTCTGGGGTAGCCCGAAATGTACCCAGACGCGTTCAAGAAGAGATTAGCAGTGGCTTCGACAGAGATACTTTTCTTGCAGGCGGACATAATGGCCAATTTAGAGAAGCGATCCATGACCAAAAACACACAGTCATTCCCATGCTTGGTTGGAGGTAGTCCTGACATGTAATCCATGGAGATAGATTCCCAAGGCCCATTGGGAACAGGAAGAGGGGTATACAACCCTTGCTTCTTAATGGATGGTTTGGCGATGGCACAGGTAGTGCAGGATCTGATATACTTTCTGACATCTTGTCGGAGCTTTGGCCAATAAAAATACTTCTGCAACACTGCTATTGTCTTTTCGGTGCCAAAGTGCCCTGCGACCCGACTGTAATGCGCTTCCTAGATCAGCTTTGTGCACTCACTTGAAGGAACACAGAGGTGACCTAGGTGGCATAATAGTCCATCCTGGAGATGAAAATTAGTCACTGGAGTGTTTGCACAAACTTCTTGATAGGTGGCCGAAAAGTCAGGATCACTGTCATATAAGTGAGACCACCCAGAGGTTTCATGGCCACAAGAGTTAAGAACTGTGGTGAGTGCGGCCACAGGAGGTCGACTGAGGCAATCAGCGACATGGTTGGTGCTGCCCTTCTTATATATTATGTTCAGGTGAAATTGCTGCAAGTATGCGGACCACTTTTGGTGGCGGTCAATTTGCAATTTCCCTTGTGTTTTCACAAACTGCAAGGGCTTGTGGTCAGTGTGAATAACTGTCTCTTTGCCTAAGATGTAATGATTCCATTGTCAGAAAGCTTGGACAATGGAGTAAATTTCCTTGTCATAGGTGGGGTAATTTCGAATTGTATTTGAAAGTGTCTCACTGTGATATGCCACTGGATGGCCATGCTGAGTGAGGACTGCGCCAACAACATAATCTGAAGAATCTGTCTCAATTTCAAAAGGTTGTTGCAGATCTGGGAGAGTAAGGACGGGCGCTGAACATAAGCACTGCTTAAGTTCCTCAAATATTTGTTGCTGAGTAGGGGTCCAAAAGAATTTGGCTTTAGCCCCACCTTTGGTCACATTGCTAAGGGCCCAAGCAATGTTAGAGAACCCTAACACAAACCTGCGATAAAAGTTGGCCAACCCTAGGAAGCTGCAGAGATCTGTAATGGTCCTTGGGGTCGGCCAGTTGCAAATGACTTGGATCTTGGCCGGATCCACATGCACACCTTGTTCATTCACAATGTATCCCAAATACTGAATTTCCTTCATCCCGAATGAGCATTTTTTGAGATTGGCATATAACTTGTGCTGTCGCAGGGTGCGAAGGACTTCCTCAATATGCTGTAAGTGGTCTTCCCACATTCTGCTGAAGATGAGGATATCATTGAGATAGACGACCACAAAATAATTGGTGAATGGTCGCAGTATATCATCCATCATCCTCATGAAGGTTGTCGGAACGTTAGTTAAGCCGAAAGGCATGACCAACCACTCGAAAAGGCCTTCCCGAGACTTGAAGGCAGTCTTCTAGACATCAGTCGCCTCAATTGGGACCTAATGATAACCAAACTTCAGATCAATCTTGCTGAAATACTTGGCGCCCTTTAGTTGATCAAGGAGATCATCGATCCAGGGGATAGGATACCGATTCCGGACTGTGATTTTGTTTAAAGCTTTGTAATCAATACAGAGTTGCCAAGTCCCATCCTTTTTCTGTACTAGCACAATCAGGCTCCCGCAAGGTGAGGAGATTGGTCGAATGTGCCCCATTTTGGAGTAATTCCTCGATATGGTGCTTTATCTCTTCGTTTTCCATGAGGGAACGTCTATAAACTGGCCCGTTCGGCACAGGTGCCCCAGGTATCAAGTCAATGGAATGCTTGACCTGACAATGGAGCGGCACTCCGACAGGGGAAGTGAAGATGTCCTGGTATGATTCCACGATCTTGTCTACTTGTCTGTGTTGTGTAGAGTGACCCTGTGTAGAGGAAGTAGATGTGGCTGCGGTCTTTCGTTTCCTTTCTGGACGAATCATCAGGAGGATGAATTTTCCGGTCTGGGAAATCACCTTCTTTCACTGCTTAGCTGTGATGAGAGAGACTGCGATAGTGGGAACTACCTTTGGTATCCGGTAGCGTTATTTTCTCAAAGTAACAACGACACTACGAGGCCTAGATTCATACACAACATGGTGTTTCCACATATATGGTTGACCTAAAAGAACATCAGAAACTTCAAGTGGAGCAACATCACACATTACCTCATATTTGAAGGGTTTGATGCCGTACAGTAGGCGACACTGCTAGCTAACGCAGATGTCTCGCCCTGGAGTGAGCCACCCAATGTTGTATGGTTGCAGATGCGGAAATGTTGGTAGGTTCAGCCGCTTGACGACCTCTACTAAAATCAGGTTCTTCTAGCTTCCACTGTCAACAATGAAATGTAATGGCTTCCCTTGTACCCACATCTGTGAGTGGAAGAGGTGCTCCCCTTCTTCTGTCTCCTTTGGATCGTCGGGCTGGATCTTTGTGGTGGCAATGGTGACGTTGGGTTCTGCTTCAATGATCTTCCTTCCATGATCTGTCTCTGATTCCGATTAAGATCCTGGATCTAACTCAGGTGCTTTCATCTCGGTAAGCAATGATTGTTTCACACGACACTCATCAATGTTGTGTGTGGGACTCTTATGGAGCTCACACCATTTTCCAGTGTCTTTCTTTGTCTTCTAGTTACCCTTCTTCACCTGTGGCTTAGGCTGGTTGTCCGAGGGTTGGATATCTTTGCTATGTACTTTGTTCTACGAAATAGGGTTTCCCTTACCCTACTTCTGGTTTGTCGAACCGAACTCCCGCTTGTTCTTTTGCTTAAATTTTTTCTCAATTTTCACAGCATACCAGTAGGCGACACCCAATGACAAGATGTCCAAGAATTCCATCTCGATACGGATGTACCGATGCAGGCCGCTGCAATATTTCATAACCAGGTGCCACTTGAAGTCTTTGATGCCAAACTTCGTGCACAGGGTATGGAAGTTGTTCGTGTACTCTGTCACTGCTTGGTCCCTTTCTTGTCGCAGATTTGCCCATTTTGTGTACTGGTCGTCATATTTCCCCACAGGGAAGTATTGCTCCTTGAGGGCATCAACGAAGGATGCCCATGTGGGTTCTATCCCAAATAGCGTGGGCTCATTACCCTCTTTTTCCTCTTTCTGTTCGCAAAGGGTTTCCCACCAATCCTTGACATGGGGGACCGCCTTAAGAAGTGAAAATGTAATCTTTTCTCTGTTGGAAAAGTTATGGACCGAGAAGTAACCCTCGAGCTGATTCAACCATTTTTCTAGAGCATATGCATCTATTTGTCCTTCAAATAAGGGACTATCAAAATTAACTTGTACCTTGAAAGGGGTCGGTCCTCCAAACTGATTGTTGGTCGAGGTTCCTTCCATGGCGGTTGGCAACTGTCGAAGAATTTGCACAAAATTGTCCATCATCTCGTTCCGCTGTCGCGCGAGAGCCTCCTCGAGCAACATCTTGATAGGATCTCCTACTCCATCATCTCATTTTTCCTCCGCCATGGGTGGTTGTTTGCGTCAGAGAGGGGTTTCTCTCTTGAGCTGAACTAATTCGAGACGCAACTCCTTATATCCCGACCTCGTCGATGACATGAATGAAAAAATGACAAAAGAGCAGTCTGCTCTGATACCACTGATTCAGATTTATGCAGGAACGGAATGTAAGAAGCAAATAACAGAGTGTGCACAATAGTATTGCAGAGAACACAGTGATGTAGTAAACACACACTTCTATTAATTAATGAAATAGAGAAACTGTAAAACTGTTGAACAATACATAGCTAGAATGGTGGTAGCATATCCCTGATAAGAGATGTGGCGGATACACTCATCCGTGACCAAGCTCATTACAAAAAGAGGCCAAAGGGCCTTATTTATCAAAAGCGGGAAGGTAGAAACCAAAAACCTAACCCTAGAAGATGAAACGCCAAAAGTCAAGTGGGCCCTATTTGGGTAAGTTAGTCCATCAACTTCCCGGAGTCATAACTATTGCATACGATCTTCGTTTAGGGCGCACGATAGCTCGTTGGAAAGATCTATCTGAGGCCTACAATGCTCGAGACAAAATACCATTGTAGATGCTATTTTGCAAGAGCAACATACCCAAAAAAACATCGTTTAGGGCCTCAAAATGGCCCCGGAAGTTCAAGACCCGAAAAAATTGCTAAAAATAGTAAATTACCAAAAATGCCAGAAAACTGTTTTGAGCCAGATGGAAAGGTGGGAGGCCATCGATACCCATCTGGATCAATTCAATGGGAATGATCTTAATAGAAATCATCAATATCAGTATGCTAAGGGTGAATCCAAGAAAGAAGACTCCTTGGGAAAAGGGGGAAGACCACCTATCCAATGTTGGAGATGCAAAGAAGATCACTTGTACAATGAATGCCCCCCACATAAAGGACATAGTGAAGACTATGCACAACGTCCAAGAGGATACAATAGTCGAAGATATGGGAAGAATCTATGTAGCTTTAGATGATCGAAAAGCAGAGTACCAGTCCAATATGATCGAGGTGGAAAGTAAGATCATAAATCAACTTGTTGCTATTTAATTGATTCAGGAGAAATTCGTTGTTACATTGATCCTAAAATAGTGGATAGATTACATTTGGAGAAAAGTAAGCTTGGAAAGTCAAGTTTGGTTTAGCTAGCCACTGGAACCAAAAGGAGAATCCATGATATGGTGATAGGATGTTCCATAAGTCTTAATGGTGTGAATGCAAATGTTGATCTAAATATTATACCATTGCGGTCTTATGATATTCTAATTGGAATGGATTGGTTGGACAAGCATCATGTTGTCCTAGATTGTCATAGCAAGACATTTACCTGTCTTGATGGAGATGGAAAGCAAAGAACTATTAAAGGAGTTCCAAGACCCATCTCTATAAGAGATATTTCATCCTTATAGCTGAAGTGATGTTTCAGAAAAGGTTGTCAAATGTATGCATCCCATGTGGAGGAGACAGAAAAGACAAAGGGGCTGAGCCTTGAAGATTTCTCGATACTACAAGAATTCAAGGATGTATTCTAAGAAATACCAGGGTTTCCACAAAAAAGGGAGATAGATGTCTCTATTAATTTAGTGCTAGGAGCTGCCCCGGTGTCAAAAATACCTTACATAATGAGCACACTAGAGTTAAAATAATTACAATTGCTGTTGGAGGAATTGTTGAAGAAAGGGTACATACGTCCAAGTGTTTCACGTTGGGGAGCACCAATACTCTTTGTCAAAAAGAAAGATGGAACCTTGAGGCTGTGTATTGAATTTTGAAAACTGAATAAGTATACTATAAATAACAAGTATCCTCTACCCATAATTGATGACCTCTTTGATTGGCTAAGAGGAGAAAAGAAATTTTCAAAGATTGACCCGAGGTTAGGATACCATCAGGTAAGAATCAAGGAAGAATAAATTCATAAGGCAACCTTTAGGACCAGGTATGGGCATTATGAATTTGTAGTGGTGCCATTTGGACCGACCAATGCACCAGATGTCTTTATGTGCTTAATGAATGGCATATTCAGAAATGATTTGGATAAGTTTGTCATAGTGTTATTGGATGACATACTTGTCTATTCTAAGTCTGAAGAGGAACATGAACATCACTTAAGACTGGTATTACAAGTCCTGAGAGAAAATCAATTGTATGCCAAGATGATTAAGTGTTCTTTTTATCAAAAGAAGATACATTACTTGGGACACATTATTTTAGAGCAAGGCATAGCAATAGATCTAGAGAATATTGAAGCCATTAGAGGATGGCCAACACCCAGAAATGTGTCAGAAGTAAGATCTTTTTTGGGATTAGCTGGTTACTACATAAGGTTCATAGTAGGGTTCTTTAATATTGCTCATCCCATAACTTCTTTTCAAAATAAGGGAACTAAATTTGAATGGACACCTAAGTGTGAAGATAATTTTAATATGCTGAAGGAATTATTTACTAGTGCACCTATGTTAAAGATTGCTGACCCAAATGAAATTTTTGTGGTATGTACAAATGCATGTAAGGAAGGACTTGGGGGAGTCCTCACTCAAAATGGACATGTCATTGGTTGTGAGTCTAGAAAGATTAAGGAACATGAGAGTAACTATGCCACACATGACTTGGAGCTTGCTGCCATTGTCCACGCCTTGAAGATGTGGAGGCATTACTTCATGGGGAAGAGATTTGAATTAAGAACAAACCTCATTGGCCTGAAGTATCTTTTTGAACATCCAACCTTGAATTCCAGGAAAACAAGATGGCTGAAATTTTTAAGTGAATATGACCTTGATATCAAGCATTCGTCGATGCACTTAGTAGAAGAGTGCATCTCATGCATGCTACTGCTGTTAGTATGCATCAATCAAACTTGAAGAGCATAATTTTAGATGATCTTGTTACAGATCAGGTTTACCTACAGGTAAAGGAAATCTTACAACAAGGAGGTGTACAACAAAAAATAAAGGAGTATGAGATAAAGGAAGATGGATTACTCATGCATAAGAATAGAATCTATGTTCCTAGTTCCAGAGAACTGAGGAATTTGGTATTGAAGGAAATGCATGATGTTCCTTATGCTGGACATCCCGGTTACCAGAAAATGATTATAGCAGTAAGAAGCCAATTCTTTTGGCTAGGAATGGAAAAGGATGTTGTTGATTACATCGCTCGATGTATGGAATGTCAGAAGGGGAAGGCTGAGCATAGACACCCAACGGGTTTGTTGCATCCATTACCAATCCCAAAGAAGAAATGGGAAGTGATAACCATTGATTTCATAACGAAATTACCCAGGACAACAAGACAACATGATTCAATCATGGTAGTGGTTGAAAAATTAACAAAGGATTCTCATTTTGTTCCTGTAAAAACAACACATACAACAACTAATTTACAGAAATTTACATGAGGGATATTGCTAGGTTGGATGGTATACCTAGAACAATTGTCTCGGACAAAGATACAAAGTTTAACTCCAATTTCTAGAGGGGATTGTTTAAAGGATTTGGTACAAATCTAAACTTTATCACAACATACCATCCATAGTCAGATGAGAAAATAGAGAGGGTCAACCGAGTAATTGAAGATATGCTGAGAATGTATGTGATGGATAAGCCATCTAAGTGGGAAGATTACTTTCACTTGGTTGAGTTTTCATATAATAATGGGTATCAAGCTTCATTGAGAATGATCCCATTTGAAGCATTATATGGTAGAAAATGCAATACTCTAGTGAGTTGGGACAACCCAGCAGATAGAGTGGTACTTGGGCTGGAGTTTCTCAAGGATATGGAAGAAAAACTGGTTAAGATCAAGCATAATTTGAAGGCAACTCAGGATAGAATTTTTTTTTATGCAGATAAGAATAGGATAGCTAGAGAATTTAAAGTAGGGGATCGTGTACTTATGAAAGTGAATCCCAAGAAAATATCTTTGAAATTGGGTAGTTGTACAAAGCTGGAAGCTAGGTTCTGTGGTCCGTTTGAAATATTGGACAAAATAGGGCCAGTTGCATACATTCTTGCATTTCTTGATTCCATGAATGTGCATAATGTATTTCATGTCTCTTTGATAAAGAAATATGTACATGATCCTAACCATGTTATTGATTGGCATCTGATTCAGGTAGAGGCAGAGGGAGACTTTCAGGTCCATCCAGTGTGAGTATTGGACATAAAGGTCAAAATGCTCCAGAATCGATTTATAGAGCTGTTAAAAGTTCAGTGGACCTGCTACGGTCCTGAAGATGTTACTTGGGAGCATGACAATTCCATGTGGGTAGAGTACCTGCAACTTTTGAATAAATTTTGGGATTTTGATCTCTATTTTGTATATGCACTGAGGACAGTGCCAAAATAAGGGGGAGGGGATGTAACACCCCAGGTTTTGAGCCCCATATTAAATAATGTATTTCATTAATTGTCAAGAGGCCAGAGGGCCCCAAACAATTAAAAGAGACTAGTGTGCCTAAGAAATGTAATGTTTTGATCATTATTAATAATAAACACATCGCTGACTACTAGACAGACAAGGACTAGAGTTATAGGGGGCTATGATTCCACAAGAGAGGGGGCTTGAGGGGATAATTGTTTATTTCCTATTTTAATTACCATTTTTTTTAAGGGAGTGGATTAGTTACGTGAGCTTCTTGGGGGAGGCCAGGAGGTTCTTGATTCGTTACAAAATACTTAAACTCGCCCCTGTTCTGTTGGGGGTTGGCTAATTGCTCGTTCACTCATTGGATCGTTCACTCCTTCATTCGCTTATTCGCTCATCCACTTGCTCACTAGTTCATGGGTTCATTCACTTGCTCACTTGTTCATTGATCTTGTCCTTACCTATCACTCATTGATCCATCCTCATTCGTGCCTTGGCTTGGGAAAGGAAAACAAATTGTTGAAGAGAAGCCATGGTATCCTTGGCTGTAGAGGTCACTGGTGTAATCCATCCATGACTTGAGGCCTACACGTATGAGATGCGTTGGCCTGTGTCCAACTTTGTTCACAGCTGGGAGTCCTAAG
The DNA here is from genome assembly GCA_009831015.1 of Picea engelmannii. Lineage (NCBI taxonomy): Eukaryota > Viridiplantae > Streptophyta > Pinopsida > Pinales > Pinaceae > Picea > Picea engelmannii. Next base: position 34,543 of record ML828944.1, read on the forward strand.
AGTTCCATCATGGATATTATAGACCAGTTGCGCTGGAGCCTTGGAAGGACAAGGACTTCCTGAGGGACTACGTGGCAGAGAAGGGTGGAGGTCCATTCTCTTAGGTGGTGCAAACTGGGTAGAAGAGAGATGGGTACTTGGATTGATGTGAGTGCTGGGAAATCCTGTGAGAGCTTGAGTACTGACTGGTTTTGGAAGCCAAGTAACACTATGGAACCATCCTTGTGGATTCATAGTCCTGGCTCGGGGGTGATACTACTATTTAGATTTGGAACAATAGTGTCTATGGTTGGTTGGAACGTCCTTGGTCTGTAGCCAGTTGGTGTCATCTTTTATAAAGATAAGTGCTCTCTATTATGGTATTATTTACCTATATATGAATGTATTCCACTGTGTATTTATTTATTGTTTAACTGAATCTTTAGAATATGCATGCTTGCTGGTTATTGTTGTGCATGTCGTTGGATCTTTTATTTTATACATCCTTATTAATTAAAAAAGGTATTGGTAAGAGAAATAAGTCCAAGGTTGGGCTTAAAGGTGGTGTACCCCGGCCTATGGGTGGTCGGGGATGTTACAAGTGATCTTGTTTCCCTTCACGCTCGCTAAAGTGAAACATGAAGGCACATATGTCTGATGATAGTTTACCCTTTTTCAGCTTGGATGGCTGATTTATGAAAAAAGTATACCCTAGGAGCTACAGTTCAGTAGGAGAGTATTCTCATGTATATGCTTATTCCTTTTTCAGGCCCAAGGGACTAAATTTATGAAAAAGGGCCATTCTCCTTGGTTTTGGTTTATCTCTTTTTTTATCCTCGAAGATTTTTTAGGAAAAAGGAAACTCCTGAAGTATTTTTTAAGCACTTTTCAGACTCCCTAAACAAGAAAATCTCACTGAGTGACCTTGTTTCTTTCACACTCATTAGTTGGTCTAGAATGAACATCTATTTGGTATAAGTTTACCGCTTTTTCTAGCCAATGGATTAATTAGGAAAAATGTACGCCTCAGGAGACACATGTATATAGAGAGAGTATTCTCGAGTATTGTTTTATTCTTTTTCAGGCTTGGGGGACTAAATGCACGAAAAATACCAAGTCTTATTTTAATGGTTTTTACGACTCTCTAAATGTGAAAAACTACTGAGCTTACCTTGTATGGGCTCGTAAAACTTTACATTGAAGGAATATCCTCATTCTATGTGTTAATCCATAACCAAATTTCATTTTTCACTCTTGCGTATTTGGTCTAATGTCGGCTCCATCTCTCCATTGATGAAGCTTTAGAGAATTCCTTAGGTGCAACCCTTTCAACATTTTTTCCTTTGCGATCTGATGCCTTCACCCATGGAGCAATCCTATTGAGTGTCCTTATCCTACACATGTCTCTTTGCACTGAGAAATAGTATGTTCCATGCACTTGGAACTAGTTTGCTTACCTACGACACTCATTCCTCCTTTGTAATGTAGCATTATTTTATTATTTTTTGATCTCATTAAATATATGAAAACGACAAAAAAATCAAATATTCCAAAAAAGAGGGGAAATGGATGCATTATCTTTTTTATTGGCATCAATCTTGTCTCCCTTGGACAAAGCACATCCTTGAGTTTATTACTTAGTTTTGGGATTTAGCATGACCTTAGGAAGTTGTTCTCCTTACATAGAGTTGTGTCCTTCTCTATTTGGTTACTCTTCCAAACATATGAAGAGTTTTTGATGTCTTTTGTGTCACATACTTATGTCAATAACATGCTTCCTAAGTCACTTTATATGTAGTGTTTTTGTCCAAGGGAAGTTTTACAGCTTGCGTTGACCATTTTGTAGTTAGTCTCTTGACCTTCACAAGTCGACCATCCTAAGAGTCCTATCAAGCCCACATTCAGAATCAATGAAGTTATGTGCTTGATGTTCGAGATATTCCAGTCTATGATCCTTGAAGTTATGTGCTACGATCCTTGTTGACATGGATCCACCATATATCTTTCACGTGGCCATGATTTTTATATATATCTGACATGGACCTGTGGTGTACTTGATTGGAGGCCATGTTTAGTTAATCCTGAGAATGGGTATGCTCACCTCGAAGATATTGATCTTATTGCATATGACACGCTCACAAATACTCATCTGGGCTCACTTTACTCGGTGATTTCCCTAATATATTGTTATTTATTTCGGCTATTAGTTTCTCTTCTTACCTCACACATTAGAGGGAATCTATTATAGTCCAAAATGCCACCACTATGGATTATTGGCCATGGCCTATCCATATACACACCTGCAAATCACTTTTGCTGGAGTTCCTTTTCAAAAATATCATTTTTCAAGGTGTATGCCACTTGATATATAGGAAGTTCGTGTACATACGCTACCTGATAGATAGGTATGCCATGTACGTACGCTACCTGATACATAGACAACCCACATACACTCACAAAAGATACAAAAAATTAGCACTTACGTGCTCTTTGGTGGGGTTTATGGGATATTTTGGGTTGCATAACCATTATTACCTCCTATAGCCCTTCTCACAACCAAATAACCATCTAATTTCCATATAAAAAGGGCCCTAGGGAGGTCATTTGATATATATTTTGAAGAGGCAAAGAAATTCTACCTAAATTGATCCTTCTTTCTCTCTGAGCTTATGCATCTAGTTCTGAGTATCCATCCTCAACAATCTCATTCTCTCATCCTCTTTATGAAATCCATCAAACCCCTTAGTTTTGCATGCCGATTGTGAGGATTTACTAGTGATTATGAGATTAATGCACTTGGAGTCTTATTGGAGGAACCCAAGCGAGCTTCGTGGAGAAGTGTCGACATTAACTATTATGGTTATAATCTTCCTTATATGTTATCAATAAAAGAGAGATTTCCTGTCCCAATTCATGTGTCTATGTTCTTGTGAATACTTTTGAATTTTTATAGCTTATTTCATGAGAATTAGTACATGTTTATGTTAACAATGATTGCATATATTCTCTTGTAGATTGCTTTCTATGTTGTTTCAGGTCAGCTTTGGGAGGATACTTGCAACTTAGGAGGAATCAGTGGACAAAGGGGGATCTACTACGAATGAAAGGATACAAGGTGTCTTTTTTCATCTTTTTCCCGTCTCTCTTGCTTAAAACCAATCATTAGGGTTTGTGAGATTGGGTAATAATAGGTCAGCTTCTGTCTTTTAAGGATTCATCGTTCTACCTAGCCGTTAGACCATGACTAGGGGGATTTCCCCCCAAATTAGAATTGACGACTCCACTGGGGAGTCTCCTTAGGGTTTTCTTAGGAGATATGCTTTTGGTTTGATTTCTTGTTTTTTTTTGTACTTTCTGCATCTATCTAAGTATCTGGTCACCCTATGGGGTGTTTAGCAGGTTTCTTGAATTGGGTTCAAGTCTAAGACTTTTGTTTTTTGAATAATTTTCGACATATACGTGACTTGTTTGTTTCTCAGAGAGCATACATATAAGTTCAGACTTAACACATCCTGTGTAGATATGCATGCTTTCTGAACACAACCAACATGTCTGCTGGAATTGGTAGTTGTTTTAAAAATCCTCACACTTTTCCAGTAAACTATTGGTTTTTGAGGTCCTCCTGATTATCAGGGACATCTGTTGATTGCTATTTGACAGGGTTTGAGTCTTAGTTTGTCTATAAGATTGCAAGATGATATCTTTTTCATAGTCTTCTTTGTCTCTATGTTTTAATCAAAATTTGAAGGTTTGTTTACAAGCTTTAGGTTCTCCTCTGGATTCTGTTGAATCCCTGCCTCCTGGCAGTGGTCTACGACCTGGATTGGATTTTTGTTTGTTTCCCTTCTCTCTTTGCATGCCTTGAAAAGAAAATAAAAGTTTCTTTATTTTTCTCCTTAAGTTTTCATTTCAAAATCTAAATAAGAAAAATCAAAACATTTGTAGTTGAGTTTAAGATTTTTCTTCCCTTCCCTTGCTTTCATTTATATATATATATAAAAAAAAGCGTCTTAGCTGCATTTTCATATTACATTGCATTGTTTACATTTTATATTTGAAAAAGAAAAATATCTTAGTATAGGCTTTTGTTTTCTTGTCATCTTGAAAAGATTTTAAAAGGAAAAAAATACTTGTTTGTTTTGTTCCTTTACTTTTCTCGCATTAAGGAAAAAGTTGCATTGTGCATTTTTGCATCAAAAAGAGGAAAGTTTGCATTTCAAGTTTTTGAAGGATTGTTCATGCATTTTGATTGAAACTCTTTTTCATTTGTAGAATTAGTGTAAAATATTCTTTGCCAGTGTTCTAATTAGTTTCATTTTTACAAGAGTCTCAAACAACATCAGTTGCACTTCTGTTCCTTGAGTAAGAAAATCCCTGAAAATGAATGCGCTAATCTAAAATATATTAGTAACACTTTTTCTAGGGTTCATCAATATCTTAGGCTAGGGCCTTGGATTAGGTGTGGAGAGGTAAACTCTCCAAGGCCAACCAAAACTTAACTTAGGTGTTTGTGATAGGGTGTGAAAAATCCACCTTGTAATTACTCAATCCAGGAAGCTCCTCTAACACAGGATTCAAACACAAGGCCATGAGGAGGACAATGACAAATATATCCATTCTCGATCCTGACAAAGTGTTTGAGAGAGTGTGTATTTGGGGTGAATCATGTAGCGTTACTAGCCTGACTTGTGTCAGACCTCTGAGACTCTTGGATCTGTCCAGGGTACTCTAAGTGTGATTTTGGCCCTGTTGCATTTTAGGCCTCAAGAGGAGCTTCGAGCTTAGTTATCCTACCCATACACTCACCTGGATGTCGATTATACCTCCTGGTTGTTGATTAGAAGTTGGTGGCCTAGTTTCCATTATATAGGTTGACACACAGGTGACTGTGAGGGGTGTATCACGGTACCTAAGGCATACTCTATACTCTCTGGGTGACACTCGAAGGTACCATCAGTTGGAGGTCTGGGTAACTTATTCTTCTAGCCAGTCATTTTCTTTTGTGAATGCTTTGGACGATCATGACTTCATCTCCCTAGGTCAAAAGAATTAAGAAGGGTAGTTTCTTTGTCTTGTATATTTTTAGACTTTTCTTTTTAGTGGTGTGCTTTGTTCTCCCTTGTTTTCCATACCGGGTTAGTCAGTCATTGCTTTAGGTCTCTGAACTAAGGTGGTAGTCCACCCACTCAACAGGTCATGAGGACTTTTGGGTCTTCCTCTTAGAAACGTGGAGCCGCCTCCTTATAGGCCTATATTTTTATACCACTGATTTACTAGAGTTAGTGTGTGAGATGTTTATGGACTTGAATGATCTCGCAAGGGAATAAATTATGCATAATATATTCATGGCCAAAGTTCCTGAAGATACCAACCAAGGAACCCCTTCGCAAGGGGATTCTTGTGATTTTCCTTTCTTTGGAAATATTGGTGTCTCTTTGATGGTCATTTTGAACATTCCTGGGTTGAATTTGGAACTACTAGTTGGGCTAGGTACCATTCCAAATGTCTCGAATTCTCTTAACGCTCCTCAGTTAAGCACCTTATGTCATGTGCATTATGTTTATGTCCCTTCATCATTAAAGTATTATCCTCCTCCTTCTTCCTTCTCTAGGGAAAGTCTAGCTACTAGTAACTGAAATTCTAAACGAAATAGAAAGAGGAAGAATAAGAAGAAGAAACCTTTGTCCTTTGCTAGTCATGATGGAAGAAAAAGTCTAGTCACTGCTAGTCATACTAGAAATAGGTCTGTAACATCTGTGAGTCATGTTATCAACCAATCACCAACCTCTACAAGTCATTTTTGAAATGTGCAACCAACCACTGCAAGTTATGCTGGGGGCACGAGTCTTGTCAATGAGATTCATACAAGTGATATGTCAACAACATTTGCTATTTATTGTTCACCCTTGGTTATGGAAGGAAGCGAAGAACAAGGAAGAAAAGTTAAAAAATGAGCTTCACAGGAGACACAGTGACTATCACTGGGTCTAAGTGAGAAAAAGAACATAAAAGATGGAGTGAAGTGCAGAAAAGCAAGCTGTTGGATGAGGAGATCAAGGATGACAGATCAACAAGGAAGATGGATCAAGGATGACTCAAGAAGTGGACAAATCCAGCATTAGATGCCTTGGAGCACTGCGATATGAAGAAGGAAATACAGGCTGGAGAAGCCTAGGAAAATTGGGTCAAGTTGACCTAGGGTTGTAGACACCTAGGGTTTTGGTAATTAGGGTTTTGACACCTAGGTTTCGACCTGAGGCTATCGGTGAGGGATTGTAATGTATAAATAGAGGTTGAGAGGACCTAGGTCGGGTTGATACTGCTGTTAATCCTTGTTTTTGGTTGATTGTTCATTGAGAGAATGCTATACTATGAGTAAGAGAAGTGTTGAGAGTGAGAGTCTTCTGGTATTGTAAGATCTTTAGCTGGGTGAGAAGATCAAGTCCTGTAGCTGGGAGCACAGGAAGAGGAGAATAAGAGAGAGAAGAGAAAGGATCTGCTGGCCAAGAGCACAGATTAGAACTGTAAGCTTTATCTTAATATATCATAAGCACAGTTCTGTGGACGTAGCCCTAGAGAGAGGGTGAACCATGTACATCTGTTGTTGTGTGTGTGATTGATACTTTGAGCTCTATCGTTGTTATATTTTTATCTGCATTATTGTATTAGATCATATCTATAGATGTGAAGGATAGATATAGATAGTTGAATGGTAGATGCATTTTATGTTGCTGTTGTAATAAGAACCACTTGATATTCCCCTTGTTGTAGACATATCTGTCCTGCAACCCCCTGATAGCTGCTTCGGGTGAGACTGCATCTGCTTCGCAGGTGATGCCGAAAGGGCCAGTAGCTAGGGCTTGTTGGTGCGCTCTTGGAGATGAACCCTGGGTCTTCCCCTATGCCAACAAATGGTTCTGTTGTAGGGACATGAATATTTTTAAGGGAATGTCAAGGTGGTTCCCATCAAAGATAGAGATTCAAAAGTGGATAGAGGATCAAGAGATGGACTTCGCTGAAGTCCAGAACAAGAACCCTAAAATAAGCACTGAAGATTGGCTACAAAGATACATCTTCACCAACATTCACGAGATCTTCTTTGGAGGAATCCATCAGGATCTACATGAGTGGTTGGCTAGGTTAGCTGACTCACAGTTTGAAATCAGATCTAGACCTCCTATGGTTTGGACACTAGCATTGATCCAGAAGGTCAAGAGAGTTGACAACGCTGTATCTAGAGCAGTAGATCACTGGTTTGATAGTACCATCAGAGGGTATATCACCAATTTTGTTGTTGACATAACATAATCATATAGCCAAGATGAGAGATACTTTTTCAAAGGATCCAGAGGAATTTTTTTTTACTTCCTGAAGCTAAGAATCAATATTCTCTTGCATGAAAACCACATCTTGAAGATACAGTAGATTGATCGGACCTGAAAAGGCTAATGTTCAAGATCTTAGACAATGACAACAACATAGAAGAAGGACATATGCGCAGTGGGAAAGTATTTCGAGGAGTTCACCTTGAGAACTTGTTTAAGCAAAACTACGGAGAAGAGGGTTTCTATAGTGGAGAAGAGGTAGATCTAATCGACGAAAATCATAGAGAGCCCACCAGAACAAAAGAAGGGGAAGCTAAATAACTGCGCCAAAGTGAGCCAGAAACCTCAAGAACTACGTGAACTACTGAGGTAAGTAACATTAATCCTCCTGTTGTCGCAACAATACTTAGCAGTCAGAATAGTCAGAACCACCAAAGTCTTCAGAGTACTGTTACTAGTAGCTCAACATCTACTCAGACAAGAACCCTAGTCATCTTTATGGCAGATGAAATGCGACTCCCTATATTTAGAGGAGATGGATCTGAAGATCCAGATCAACATTGGTTTCTGTGTGAAGCTGTATGGAATATTAAAAGTATCACTGATGAAGCCATCAAGAGAACCCAGTTCAACACTACGCTAAGGGACCGCACACTGAGTTAGTACATGAAACTTGTCCAAGGATTGACATAGCCTAAGTCCCCGAATGAGATCAAGAATGCACTGATTACAGAGTTTAAGAAACCTAATTCGGAGTTACAGTGTATTACGGAACTAAAAGAGATTAAACAAAAGGTAGCAGAACCTGTTTGGGAGTTCGACCAGAGATTCAAAACCCTGACAGGCTGATTAAATTTCCAGATCCTCGATGAACAGAACAAAGAATGGTTCATCACTATGTTGTTACCAAAAATAAGAGTCCCTCTGATGTAGCATAATATTGCATCTCAAGCAAAATATTTGGAGATCTCCATGAAGCTTGAATCAACATCGATGGGAGAATCTAGCTCAGGCTTTAGCCAGATCATGAGCCAGCTAACTATTTTGTCTTTATAGGTCGAGGATATGAAGAAAGATAAGGGAAAAGACAAAAGGAAAGATACCTGGTGTGTAAGATGCAGATCTGAAGGCCATGATAAGGAACACTATCCCTTATTTCATGAGTACTTGGCATCAGGGGCACCGAGCCCCTTAAAGCAAGTTAACCTACCCTGGTGCGATGTATGCAGAAATAGGCATCACCCATGTGAGCGCTACTACATGCAAAAGTATGTCCAAACACCCCAAAACTTGTATTGTACATTCTGTAAATTCGTGGGGCATGATAATCGATATTGTAGAGCTTATGATCTCATGCATGAAAGGTCGAGATACATATACAAGATTCAAGGCAAAGTACAACAAGAAGGAAACACTCCGTAGCAAAAATCTTCGGGAAGAGGAAATTTCACTCCTCGTGGTGGCCACATAGGACAAGGAGGAGGAGGAGGTATGGGCCGAGGCCGAGGAAAAATAATTTGTTACAACTGCACGTAGCCAGGACATTTAGCAAGGGATTGTTAGAATCCTTTCACAACCTATAGTTATTGTAACTCCTTCGAGCATGTCATAGAGGAATGCCCTGTGCTACTAGCTAAACTTCCGGAAAGACGAGGACCTCAGCAGAACCCACAAGTACAATTGATATATGTTGAACCTCACAGAGAAGATCCTAGAGTCGCTGTTATCACTCGAGGAGGTGCTGCTATAGGAGAAGACAAAGAAGCCCAAGGAAAGACTGAAAATGACCATGGAGTCAGGAAATCTACAGAAAAGACCCCAACATTCGATGCTAAGAAAGAAAGACAGATATTCAAGGAGGTAAGAAAAGAGTTCAAAGGAGATCAAGGATCTTCATCAAAGAGACAACCATAAATCAAAGAATATGGCATGCCCCAGGCATTTGATCCATCTGCATTGCCAACAGAAGGGAAAGAGGTAAGCAAACTCATGGAATTTTTGTACCCTTGTGTTAAGTTGATTCAAGATAAAGGTGCTCTACAAGAATTACAAGGTTTAATCAAGAAGTATGAGCTAGGAAAGATAGACCCCTTACTGAATAGGGAAGTGCACCAAATTGGAAAAATGAGAAGGAAAAATAAAGAATTACACTTGAATGCTCAGATAGGAGAATATGAGATAGACTATGTGGTCCTCGACTTAGGGTTAGAGGTCAATGTCATGACGAAGCAGAATTGGGAACTGATGGGAAAACCCAAGCTGCTATATTCCCCTATCAAGATTCCCATGGCTAATCAACAAGCTGTTAGCCCATTTGGATGACTAGAGCATGTCCTAGTGGACATCGATGGAGTAAGAACCTTTGTAGATTTTGAGGTAATTGAAATTGTTGATGATAGCTTCCCTTACCCTGCATTGTTAGGAATTGATTGGGCCTTCGAAAATTCCACTGTTGTTGATCTAAATAAAACACGGATGACATTTTAGAAAGTTGGCCTTAGGGTCGTTGAACATTTAGACCTAGATGAGGGATATACAGAACCGATCAGATAAGAGGACCACACATTTGAACTGGAAAACATCTACAAATTAACAGCCAGACAACAGGATTATATCAACCCTACAACTGATGGGAATCTGAGCTGGAGAAGTGACAACAAATGTTCATTCGACTCATAAGAAGCACTGGAGAAGTGGTAGAACCAGATGTATGAAGTATCTATAAGAAGATGTGCTAGGCTAACTAGATAAGTTGACTGGATTGGCACAATGGTGAGTAATCTACCCACATTTGATGGGATGAACCCCTTATAGAACTTTTTATCAGAATTTGAGACAGGTGTACCAACACAACATAGGCTATTGGAAATGGATGAGGCCATGAAAGCCACACCAGGAAGATGGTGGGGGACACATAAAATAAATATTACAGACTGGACACAATGTCGAACTTTGATGATAGTGCGGTTTTCAGCACAAGTAGGAAGCTGTGAAGCAAGGTACACAGGTCGAAGCTGCCGAAAGGACCATGTATGAAGTTGTGAAGAGGCCTGGAGTAACATTCCTAGAGAACAATGGGTACACAAATTCATTAATACGCTGGATACTACCTCGATTAACTGGTAGCTTCAAGCAAAGCTGGGCCTCGTCACTTCAGAATGGGAAGGTATGATCCAGAATTTAATAACCACCTTTTTGTTTGAAAGTGAATTTACTTTAGTAGATCAAGCACTTCCTATGGTGAGACATAAAGTATTTAAGGAGGCATCTGGCCTCCCTTTGGAGCAAGAAGAGGATGAATAAACCGCACCCCTCCAGAAACTGCAAACTTGCTACAACATTAATGACGACGAAGACGATGATCCAAAGAAGGTGAATTTCGTAGAAACAGAAGGTCAGAGAGATGTGGAAGGACCAGGAGTTGAACTTCCATTCATTGGAAAACTGATAAAGATAAATAAAGTCAATATCGAGATAGAGGAGACACCAAATCTTGCCAATGTCAGAGATTACTGGGGCGCTGCTACCATTGACAAAATCACAGAATTATTGCACGAGTATCAGGACTTGTTGCCGACCAAGTTCACTGATATGAAGGGAATCAAAGGACCTATGGGATAAATGAGAATACCTTTGAAACCAGATGCAAAGACAGTCAAGAAAAGACCCTACAGATTGAACCCGAAATATAAGGAAAAAGTAAAGATTGAGCTTGACAGAATGTTGGAAGTAGGGATTATTGAACCTGTCGAAGAGTCAGAGTGGATTAGCGCCATGGCAGTGGAAGATAAAAAGACAGGTGAGATCAGAATTTGCGTAGATCCCAGGAATCTAAATGATTCTTTTCTACATGATCCTTTCCCTACACCATTCACAGATGAAGTACTGGATAATGTGGGAGGCCAAGAAGTATATTCTTTTATAGATGGGTTTTCAGGATACCATCAGATCCACATCGCTAAGGAGGACCATCATAAGACTACATTTTTCATAGAGTGGGGATCCTACCAATATACAATAATGCCGTTTGGACTGAAGAATGCCCCCGCCATCTTTTCTAGGGTGGTGGTTGAAGCGTTCAAAGAATTTTTGCATAAGTTTTTAGAAGCATACGTTGATGACTGGACTGTTTTTAGTTTGTTGAAAAATCATATTGAATGTCTAAGGCTAATGCTGGATAAATGCAGACAGTTTCAAATTTCTTTGAACTTGAAGAATTGCATCTTCTTCTCACCATTTGGAGTATTTTTAGGTCATATTGTATGCAAGCAAGGATTGTTGGTGGATCCATCCAAAAATGAAATTATAGTTGATTTACCACCACCTACATCAGTCAAACAACTGCACATTGCGCTAGGACGTACTGGCTATTGCATGAAATTTATCAAAGGATATGCTCAGATTACTACGCCAATGGAGAAGTTATTAAAGAAATACTATCAGTTTGGTTGGACAGACGAATGCCAGCAGAGCTTTGACACACTAAAACAAAAGATGGCGACTACGCCCATTCTAGTCTTTCCAGACTGGAGAAAGGAATTTCATGTGCATGTTGATGCATATTCTATTGCATTAGAAGAAGTACTGGCACAACCTGGAGAAGGGGACATTGACCATGCATTAGCATTTGCCAGCAGAAAACTATCCACAACTGAAATCAATTACACTACTACAGAGAGAGAGAGGGATTAGCCATGGTGTATGCATTGTAGAAATTCTAACACTACTTGTTGGGAGGACACTTTAAAATGTTTACTGACCAATCTGCGTTGAATTACCTAGTCAACAAGCCAGTTTTTGGGGGGAGAATCTGTAGATGGCTTCTCCTATTTCAAGAATATGATTTTGAGATCATAGTTAAGCCAGGAAGAATGAATAACGGTGCAGACCACTTGTCGAGGTTGGAGCATGGCGAAGAACCTACCAGTCTGGAGGATACACTACCGGATGCAAAACTTCTCACCATTAGAAATATGTATGACCACTTCGTAGACATAGCCCAATTCCTATCAACAAGAATGGCTCCAGGTGAGTACACGATTCCTCAAAAGAAACAACTAGTGGTGCGTGCTGCAAATTTTTCACTGATAGTTGGTTAGCTATATAAAATGGGACCTGATGAGATACTAAGAAGATGTGTGATGGAGACAGAACGCCCTATGATCCTCGAAGAATCTCATGAAGGCATTGCAGGAGGACATTATACAAGAGAAGAAACTGCGCAGAAGGTTCTACGAGCTAGCCTTTGGTGGCCTACATTACACAAAGATGCTAAAGAATATACCAGAGCATGCGATGCATGCCAGCAAGTTGGAAAACCATCCTGAAGAGATGAGATTCCATTAGCACCATAGATGACCCTACAGGCATTTGAAAAATGGGCCATTAACTTCGTGGGACCTATAAACCCCCCAGGAAAGCACACATGAGCAAGGTATATTATCACTGCGACAGAATACCTGACTAGATGGGTTGAAGCAAGAGTAGTTAAGGACTGTAATGGAGCCACAACTGCATGTTTTATATTTGATGACATAATAACCAAGTTCAGATGCCCTAAGGTCCTTACGAGTGATCAAGGTACACACTTCATCAATAAGACACTTGAAGCCCTGAATGAAGAATTTGTAGTCCACCATTAGAAAAGTATACCTTACCATCCACAAGCAAACAGAATGGTTGAAACAATCAACAAGATCTTGGAGACAATATTGAAAAAGATTTGCATTGTGAACATGGATGACTGGGATTTAAGAGTACCAACGATACTCTGGGCTTATAGAACCACTTGGAAGAAATTAACAATGTAGACCCCTTTTAAGTTGGTTTATGGTCTTGAATTTGTTGTCCCAATGGAGTACTTGGTACCAAGCTTAAGAATTGCTGCATTTACAGACATGGATGATACTGGTGCTATTCATGAGAGGTTAGCACAGTTGGTCGAACTAGAAGAAGATAGATTCATTGCAGGCTTCCATCAACAAATTCAGAAGGAACAAGAAAAGGCCTATCATGACAGACACATCAAGAAGAAGATATTTAGGCAAGGTGATTTAGTACTGGTATATGATAGTAAGTTTATCAAACACCCTGGGAAGTTCATAATTCATTGGCTTGGACCATATGATATTGCCTATGTTACAAAAGGAGGAGCTGCGCAACTGAAGACATTGAAAGGAGATTGGAAGGAAGGCTTGGTTAATGGGAGTCAACTGAAGTTGTACTATGACAACTAGCTTCCTCAAAGCTCTTAGTAGAATCAAGAAGTCAAGTGTCTAGGTACCAGGTGCAGTTGAAACTGGGTACTAGACACAGAAAAGACAGTCTACACAAGGATGGAAAGGAGACATAAAACATAAAGCAAGGGCTGCACTGCACAGTCGCGAGTCGAAGTAAAACACGAGGATCAAATCTCAAGTGCCTCGGGACGAGTCACAGGTGAGTGTTGGGGTGCTGTTGGAACTTGGGTATGGAAGGAAGCGAAGAACAAGAAAGAAAAGATAAAAATAGAGCTTCACAGGAGAAACAATGACTGTCACTGGGTCAAAGTGAGCAAAAGAACAAAAAAGATGGAGTGAAGTGAGGAAAATCAAGCCGTTGGATGAGGACATAAAGGATGACATATTAGCAAGGAAGATGGACCGAGGATGACTTAGGAAGTGGAAAAATCCAACATTAGATGCATTGGAGCACCGCAATATGAAGAAGGAAAGACAGGCTGGAAAATCCTGGAAAAAATGGGTCAAGTTGACCCAGGGTTGTAGACACCTAGGGTTTTGGTAATTAGGGTTTTGACACCTAGGTTTTGACCTGAGGCTGTCGGTGAGGGATTGTAATGTATAAATAGAGGTTGAGAGGACCTAGGTCGGGTTGGTACTGTTGTTAAGCCTTGTTATTGGTTGATTGTTCATTGAGAGAATGTTGTACTATGAGTAAGAGAAGTGCTGAGAATGAGAGTCTTCTGGTATTGTAAGATCTTTAGCTGGGTGCAAAGATCAAGTCCTGCAACTGGGTGCATAGGAAGGGGAGAAGGAGAGAGAGAAGACAAAGGATCTGCTGGCCAAGAGCACAGATCAGAACTGTAAGCTTTATCTTAATATATCATAAGCACAATTTTGTGGATGTAGCCCTAGAGAGAGGGTGAACCACGTACATCTGTTGTTGTGTGTGTGATTGATGCTTTGAGCTCTGTCATTGTTATATTGTTATCTACATTATTGTATTAGATCATATCTATAGATGTGAAGGATATATATATCTAGTTGAATGGTAGATGCATGTTATGTTGCTGTTGTAATAAGAACCACTTGATATTCCCCTGGTTGTAGACATCTCTGTCCTGCAACCCCCTGATAGCTGCTTCGGGTGAGACTGCATCTGCTTCGCAGGTGCTGCCAAAAGGGCTAGTAGCTAGGGCTGGTTGGTGCACTCTTGGAGCTGAACCCTGGGTCTGCCCATGTGCCAATAGTCATGTTGGGGGAAAGAAACCATCCACTGCTAGTCATGTTGAGGGCATTGATTTTGTTAAGAAACCTAGATGGATAGGATGTAAGCATAAGTTCCCTTGTAATATTTGCAAGGGAGATCACCTTACTCATATGTGCCCTATTATTCTAGAGGTACAAATATTGTGGTCTTTGTCTGCAAGATCTTTTGATTCTGAGTCTTCTTCAGTTTCCATCAATCTATTAAACCAGTGGCTGTGAAAGTGGTCATGCTGATGCAATATTTGGCCAATCCCACTCCTCTTTTGGGGGGTGATGCACCTTCAGACCATGTTGTATCACATCCTATTAAGCTAGTGTTTGAGAAAGTGGTAATGCCGATGCAATCTTCAACTGATACCACTCCTCTTTTGGGGGGTGATGCACCTTCAAACCATGTTGTCTCATAGCCTATTTAACCAATGGTTGAGAAAGTGGTCATGCCGATGCAATATTCAGATGATCCCACTCCTCTTTTTGGGGGTGATGTGCGTTCATACCATGTTGTCTCAAAGCCTATTCAACCAGTGGTTGAGAAAGTGGTCATGCCGATGCAATTTTTGGTTGATCCCACTCTTCTCATACAAAGTGTCAATTCTACCAAAGTCATCACGTTGATGAAATATTTGGTTGATCCCACTCTTCTGATGGGGAGTGATGTTTCCACCAACTATATTTTTAGTATTTCCAGTTCATTACCTTCAGAACAATTGGGAATTCCACTCACTTCGAGAACACCCCCTCCAAGTCCTAGGATGGTTTCCTTTGATTGGAATGACCTTATTTAGAATCACCTTCCTTCTTCTGTACCCTTTGAAATAAGGGTTGAAGTTAATTCAAAAAACATTACCAATGTATTTTGGATGAAGGAGGCTCTGCAAGTATTTTATCCTCCTCGACTTCATAAGATTTGGGTTCTCTCAAGCTTGTGTCTGCTTCGCATGAGTTGTTGGATTTTGACGAACATCCTAGTGAATTTTTAGGGATTCTTCCTCAGTTGCCTATATCATTATGTGGGAAGACTATCCTTGTCGATGTTATAGTGGTGTAAGTCATGTTAGATTTCAATATACTTATTGGGTGTGATTATGTATATGTTATGAACATTATGGTGTCTACTCTCTTTCAGGTGATACATTTCCCTCACAGTGGAAGCATTTTCACTATAGAATAGTTAACATTTGATAATCAACATCCTAATTCGATGTTAGTTCAGGCTACCCCTTTATATGTTCCTAGTGTTCATGTAGACTCTACCCTGTCGTGGGTAAATTATGTGGCATCTTATCCTCGATGTTTAGTTGCTTCTGAGAAGGAAACCATGCAATCATGTTTTCCTTCTCAAGACATGGTATCAACAATTGATTAGTTTTTCTATCCAATGGGGGCATGAGATCCCTTGCTTCCCCTTCTTGGTCCGATTGATAGTGAGTTTCCGTTCGAGTATGATATCACTGTTTGCATATCCTCAAGCCCTTGTGCTTGTGATTTTCATTGATAGACTCTACTAGTCCCGGCCAGAACCTCCATCATCATATGGAATATGGTAAGTTTCCTTCGCCCTTTTGGACTGTCAACCCTCCTCATTCACGTTATTGATCAGATATTGAATTACCTTCGAATGAGGCTATTCTTTAAGCCATGTCTATGGATTATATACCATGGAAATAATTACACCGTGTTTTGTGTTTTCTTCCCTTTTGAGAGACTTTTTAGGTTGACTACCAAAGAGACTCTTGGCCAGAGCCTAGCAGCGGGATCTACTTAAACCAGTACTATGCATGAGTCATAAGGTTGCACAGTTCCTTGTACCATATTGTACAATCCAAGTTTGTTGTTTTCAAGTTTTGTATTCAATATCACCTCTTATTTTCTAAAGTTTCTATTTATATTGGATTTATTAACTTCTGGATGAGTGTTATTGGCCTTATATGCAGGATCTTGGAGACATTTTTATTTGGCATTTTTTCATCATATTGATTCTTTCTGATATGTATTGACCTAGAAATTGGCATATAGGTTATATTTTTCCCTACTTGCATTTTTGCATTATCCATTTATCGGTTCATTTGGGCCTTAGGATCGACCCCATTGAATTGCGACACTAACCTTCCTTGTTGATAAGTGTGTCATACTTTATTTACTAGAGAATTCCTTCCATGGGAATCTTAGTTAGAGCCTTGTTTTTCATTTGGTTCCCATGCCAAAGTACTTCATAGGAAGGAGATTCTTGTTTAGTCCCTCCATGACTTTGTGTTGAAGCCTCATCCTTCTTGTTCATATTTTTTGTGGTCTATAACCATGGGACTCCCCTAGGGTATGGTTTGTTTTCTTTCAATATCACTTAAACTATGAAAGTGAAATCTAGTGATAGATTATTTATCCTTTTCGGTCTCGTTTAAATTACATACAAAAAGTATCCCCCTTGGAGTCTTCTTTAATCTCTTTTCAGACTCCCTAAAATTGAAAATATTGTCGAGCAATATTGTTTCCCTTCATGCTCGCCAAAGTGAAACCTAAAGGCACGTTTGTACACCAATAATTTACTTATTTTTAGGTCTAGATGGTTAATTTACAAAAAAAGTATACCCTAGGAGCTACTATTCGCAAAGAGAGTATTCTCAGGTATACGTTTATCCCTTTTTCAGGCCTAAGGGACTAAATTTATGAAAAAGGGCCATTCTCCCTGGTTTTGGTTTATCTCTTTTTTGGGTCTTGGATATTACTTACGAAAAAGGAAACCCTTGGAGTCTTCTCTAACTCTTTTTAAAACTCCCTAAAAAATAAAATCTCGCCGATTGACCTTGTTTCTTTCACACTCGTTAATTGGTCTAGAAAGAACATCTGTTTGGTATAAGTTTACCCCTTTTTCCAGCCAATAGATTAATTAGGATAAAGGTATGCTTTGAGAGACATGTCTCACTGAGAGAGTATTCTCAAGTGTTGTTTTATTCTTTTTCAGGCTTGGGGGACTAAATGCATGAAAAATACCACTTTGGAGTCTTCTTTTAATGGTTTTTCTGACTCTCTAAATGTGAAAAACCACTGAGCTTACCTTCTCTAGGCTTGTAAAACTTTGCATTGAAAGAATCTCTTCGTTCTTTGTGTCAATCCATAACCACATTTCATTTTTCACAATTTCAATCTTTGGTCTAATGTTGGCTCCATCTCACTATTGATGAACCTTTAGAGCATTCCTTAGGTGCAAGCCATGCAACATTTTTACCTTTCTGATATGACACCTTTACCTATGGAGAAATCCTAACGAGTGTCCTTATCCTAGACATGTCTCCTTGCACTGAGCATTAGTATGTTCCATGCACTTGGAACTAGTTTGCTTGCCTACGATACTCGTTCCTCCTCTGTAATGTAGAATTATTTTATTCTTTTTCGATCTCATTAAATATATGAAAAAGAAAAAAAAATCAAATATTCCAAAAAAAAGGGGAAAGAGATGAATTATCTTTTTTATTGGAAACAATCTTGTCACCCTTGGAAAAAACACATCCTTTAGTTTATTACTCAGTTTTGGGATTTAGCATGACCTTAGGAAGTTGTTCTCGTTACATGGAGTTGTGTCCTCCTTTGTTTGGTTACTCTTCCAAACATATGGAGAGTTTGTGATGCCTCCTGTGTCACAAACTTATGTCAATAAAATGCTTCTTGAGTCACTTTATATGTCATGATTTTGTCCAAGGAAAGTTTTACAGCATGATTTGACCATTCTGCATTCAGTCTCTTGACCTTCACAAGTCAGCCATCCTAAGAGTCCTATCAAGCCCACATTTATAATCAATGAAGTTTCATGCCTGATGTTCGATATCCTCTAGTATTGTCTCGACGACTTTTCGAAGACCTCAGGGTAGTGATTATTACACTCTTATTATACTCCTACCTGAGTTTTGAAGATATTGAAGTTATTGCTTGAGTTATGAAGTTATCATCTCCAACTACAAACATTGATACTTCATGAAGATCAACTTGTATATGTTATTGTACTCTTATATCTTCCCATGATTTTGAGACGTAGCTCCACTATGTATTATTCGTGGCTACGATCCTTCTTGACATGGATCCACCATATGACTTTCACATGGCCATGATTTTTCTCTATATATAACATGGATATGTGGTGTACTTGATTGGTAACCATGCTTAGTTAGTACTGAGCATGGGTATGCCCACCTCAGAGAGATTGATCTTATTGCAGATGAAATGCTCACGGAAATTCGTCTGGGCTCACTTTACTCAGTTCTTTCCCTAAGATATTGTAATGTATTTTAGCCATCGATTTCTCTTCTGACCTCACACATTAGGGGGCATATGTTATAGTCCAAAATTCCACCAAAATCAATAAAAGATATCTTTCCTTTCCTAATTCATGCGTCTATGTTCTTGTGAATATTTTTGAGTGTTTATAGCTTATTTCATGAGAATTAGTACATTTTTATGTTAATAATGATTGCACATATTCTCTTGTATATTTTTTTTTGTGTTGTTTCATGTCATCTTTGGGAGGAGACCTACAACTTAGGAGAAATCAGTGAACAATGGGGAATCTACTACGAATGAAAGGATACAAGGTGTCATTATTCATATTTTTCATGTCTCTCTGATTTAAAATCAATCATTAGGGTTTGTGAGATTGGGTAAGAATAGGTTGGTTTCTGTCTTTTAAGGAGTCATCGCTTTGCCTAGGCATTAGACCCCGACTAGGGGGATTTTCCCCTAAAGCAAGAACCCATTGCTCCCACCACTCCCAATCCATTATCATATGCTATGGAAGTACAAGTAATTGAATCATTATGAGTAGTTGTGTCAAGTATTCCTAGCCCCACTCTACAACTTGAGGTCCACAAGCCCTACCCAAGATTTTTGGAGGAATCTTTAAGGGAAAATGAACCCATAATCTATTGGTACCTAGAATGAGAGGGAAACTATTTACATATATATGGATGCAAATCAGCTCCACATATTCTCACCAAACATGTCACAAATTATCCCCAAACATGTCACAAATAGGTTTTTTCTCATGGAAATCAGATACCAACCTACCATGTTTGGGGCTAATGTGATGTTGAAGGAACATAAAGAAAGACTTATTCCATTATTATCCAATGAATTATTCACATACAACTCATTGAAAATATTTTGAGCACAAAGAAATTGGAAACGGTTGAGCATAAGCAACCATATGATATTTGTAGGTTTTCTAACCAATTTGAGTCAATAGGTGAATCTATGATTGATAAAAAAACTTTGATTAATCTCCTATTGGATGAATATGCTAGAGCAATATTTGAAAATGTATACAAGGCAATGAAGGAAAACAACACGAGGCAAGAGAAACAAATGATTACCTTGATGTAAATGCATTGTGGATTGTGGAGGTGCCCTCCCTTCAAACCTGAATTTGTCAAAGAGAATAAAAGGTTATATGATTGTATATTAACTAAACATGTATGAGGTTTCATTTCTCAAAGAGAATAAAATGTTGTATGATGGAATAATAATTAAACATCTACGAGGATCTTGAAAGACTAAAGGGGAATACAAGAATGAGATCCTCTTAATTTTTATATTAATGTATTCTCTACTAAACATCATCAACCATATGCAGGTGGAAGCTCATTTGGCTCCTCCCCCCCTCACATCACTCTCAATTCCCCATACCCAATAATGCATAACAAGTAGCAAACAAAATTTGAAGGTAAATGAAAGAAAGAATGTGTGTGCATATATGTGTTTTTTTACATACAAAACATATAAGGTTCATGCATAAGAAGGCAGAAAAACAAAAATTGTACAACAAATAGTTTATATTAATACATTTTATCATCAAAATTTGTACAATCGCATCTTTTTTGGTTTCTAATTTTCATGTACTTCTTCAGTAAATCATCAAATTCCTCTTGATCCCCTTAAGATACAATAGTGTCTTCCATTCTTGTATCAATGCAATCTCATTTGCATCGTTTTGTATATTCTTCCATTCCATCTTGGGAATTACCAGAGGACAATCATACTTAGGATTTTTTTTCAATTGAACCCTATATCGATCTCTGACATATTTCAAAGATAAACTGGTCTTCATGGTGATTTCAAACTTGTTAAACATTTCACCAAACACACCGACCAAATGGTTAATAAGATTATTTTTGAAATTTGGATTTTGGTCATTCCATCGTGTGTGAATCATGGGCCCAAAAAAATCTAAGGAATTTTCATGCAAAGTCCTCGAAAGATGTTGTTTCTTCCAAAACGATATGATCATTCTATTTTAAAATAATCAGAGAGATGTATGTTTCAATTAAATAATATGAATTAATTAAGATATTCATAAATACTTGGGATTTGTTGTATCTTCAATGGAACCATGTTATCTTCCACCAAAAAGGTGAGCGAGACTTTTCCTGTGCTTTTAACACATGATTCTCCAGGATAACAATGTGTATATTCATGCTCATGAGATTCTCCCTGTACACCATCACGTGCACAGTCTAGTGTGCACATTGAGGGTATCTCTTGGGATCCAGGAGTTGCGATCGTTTGAGCCATGGACGAAGAGGAAAATAGTCTCGTGAGTATGTGGATCATGATGGGATATTGTGGGGTTTGTGCATCACTACTACTAGCAACGCCCCCATGACCAAACTGAGTTGTCGAATCCAAACCTTGATATAGAAAGAAAACATTTTTTTATCTCATATAAAGGTAGAAAACTAAAATTCATAAATTAATATATGTGAAAATAATGTTTTTTTTTAAAATGTCACTTAACCCATATCATTCTATATCCTGCATTAAAACTCTCATCCTTTATGTTCTCTCCTCTGTAGGCTCACACCTATCCAATGTAAGGTGTTCTCTATTTGTCTTTCTCAAATATTTTCTAATTTTTTGCAATGGGTGGGTGGAATCAAATTCATCACCCACATCATCGTGGTTAGGTGTGTTCGTTTACATATATCAACAAAAAAACAAGTTAATTCAATTTTTTCCAACAAGAATTGATATTAAAATCAAAACATAATAAGAGAAGAAAGACACAAATTTATCTTAGAATATAATCAAATAACCATGACTAATGGAGTAAAGAATGGAGTATTCAATGACACATTTTTCCCCACAATTCTAATGATAAAAGGTGATACATTTACACCCATAAGAAGCATCCAATGGTTTACCTATTGTGAGTTGGTTGGTTCCTTCCCATGATCATCTTGCCACAATATAAGAAGCATGACATTTTAGAATGTTAGAAAATAATATAAGAAACATGAGCTATTAAAATGTATGTTAAAGGTATAACAAAAAAGAAAACATAATTATAGGTTGGGTATACTGGTAGAACATAATTATCCCCATAATAGTTGTG
>ML828945.1:9673-27883 GCA_009831015.1 Picea engelmannii
AATTATGTCAAAAATATTACCACTAGTATTATTGATGCAAATAAATAAGTGTACATGTCGTAACAAAGTCACTATGTGTTTGCATTTCCATCCCTTATAATAGCAAGAAGGGTGTTTTACATTGATGAATATGGTTTCCTCTCAATGGGATACACACATGAAGACATAAATGGAACTTATAGGAGGTCATCAACTCAAATTAAGAAAAAAAACATATTTTCACTGCTACAGATGGTGAAAACTTATAGATGTGAAGATCACAATTTCTTCATCTCATATCTAATTCATGAATTTTTTGACTTACAAAAGCTTCATGGATCCACACTTGTTGGGAAATAACCACAAGATAATTGGTATCAAAGGATGCCACTACTTCAAATTCCAACTTCTTGACGACACACCAATCATGCAATATAAAGTCTCGATTGATAACGGAGGGGAAAAATATTGGCATCTGGCCATGGTAACTTATTGGGAGAATATCTACAAGGATTTGGTCATGCCTTTTATGATCAATGAGCACTCAAGCAATATTTTTTAGCCATCCACAATGTGGGATATAAACAACAACATTGATATACAACCCAAACATGAAGTCATGAAACCTACTTGAGGGATAATGTCCACATTATAGGGGATCATTATGTTGGACCTATATATAACAATTCCATAGATGAATTTCTTAGTACATTTTCCTTGTAAAATTTGTATAAGATATTTTGAGAATGATAATGATGAATTGATGATGGACATAACTACATCGTTGGTATGATTAGGCGCAGTCGCACAGAGCTCCTCTTGGTTTCGAGAATAGTTCATTCTCTACTAAACAGGGGCAACCACGTGAAGGTGGAAGCTCTAATTATGCGGCCCCCCCTCCCGCCCCCCCTCACATCACTCTCAATTTCCCCATATTACCCAATTTGAAATTATAAAGAACATGTATCATATACTATATTATAGAAAATAAAAACATATAAAGATCATATAAAAGATATAAACATATACCTCTTCTTTTCAACAATTAAATATCAATCATCTTCTTCTTCATCCAGTTCAACATCTGTATCAAGATCTGGTTCAGAATTGATATTGGTGAAAGGCTCATTCCTATCAACATCATCGTCAACGTCATTTTCTCTACTATAGTTATCGATATCGTCAATGAGATCTTCGTCTCCTACATTTGGATGATCAACCTCTTCAACTTCTTCTTCTGACACATCGACTACATGAGCCACCTGCTCCTGATCTTCATAATCATGATCTTCTTCCTCGTTATTATCTTCATCCTCGGCTACATGATTTTACTTTACTGGTCTTCCTCTTGGATCATATCTAACAACATAGGACCAACCTGCTTTACCAGGTACCTCTGAGTAAAATACTTGCTCACATTGAATTGGAAGAACATAAGGCTCTATACCCAGTTCAAATGCCCTTGTATTAACCATGGTAAATCCATTATCATGTTCAATAACAGTTCTTTCAGGATCACGTTCATGCATCCATAACCTATACCTTTTAACCTCAAACAAAACTATTTTAAAGGAATTAAAATCACACTCAATTATATCCTCCAAATGGCCATAGTACCTATTCTCAGTTTCTTTCGGATTTTTGTCACTTCTAGAGGAAATGTTGGTGACCTTAAACACTACAGTTATCCCACAATCTGGGGTTTTCATCTTATCATCCAACATTTTGATACGAAATTTATGACCATTACACCACATAGCCTTGTGATGTTTCTGTTAATATTATAGTAGCTTTGGGAGGTATGAACCTCTATTGTGACCTATGACGAGATTAGAATATTCCGGAAGGAAGCAAATAAGGAAAAGAAACCCTAGACAAGATGTCGCCTGCAAAAATATAATTAATATGAATTAATTAGTACCCAGAAGGAGAAGTTGGCCCCAGTAAGTCTACCAGAACCACTATAAATATAGGGCGCTAGTTCTCATTATTCACATTCTCAAAATTGCAGAGAGCTAGTTGTGCGCAAAGCAATTGGCAGTTTTCTACGCAAGTTTCTGGGGAAGAGTGTTGCACCAGTTTCTGGGTGAGACTATGTGATCAACTTTGGTTTCTTTTCTTGCTAGGTGCATTAGCCTTGCTTGGCTATTGATTGCTACCAATATTCTTCTCTGTCAAGGTCAAGGTGCTCGGAGGGTGGCTTCGGCCTATGGTTGGGTGACAAGGGTATTGTCAATGGTAAAACGAGCACAATCTTTCATATTCTAACAGGTTATGGGCCCACACCTCCTTCATTTAGCCTAAACATTGGAAGGAAGCATAACCGCTAGGATATTGAGCTCGCTGAGGAATTTCCGCTAGGGTTACTAGCAGGAGCAACCTCCAAGACACTGCCGCTAGGGTTACTAGCAGAAGCAGTTACAGAAACCCTAATCTCAGATCCGACACCTTGTGATGGAGCATCTCGCTCAAGAAGAATATATTCAGATGTGCCCTAACTCAACACACCTCTTGGCTCTCTCAGAAGACAAAAACGATGTAGTTGAAGTTTTGGATCAAGGCATGACCAGTTACCAGTCAACCGAAGACATGAGTGAAACAATCAGTCTTTTACACTACTCAACACTTACCGGAACGATTGAACATGACATGTGGATAATCGATAGTGGATATTCTAGGCACATGACGGGAGATCAAGCTAGACTCTCAAATCTAAATGATAAGAAGACCTCGTACAAGGTAGAGCTTGGAGACAAAACCACTTACCCCGTGGAAGGATTTGGACAAGCCTCCATCAAAATGAAAACAGGTAACTATGTTCACTTAAGAAATGTTTTATATGTACCTGGTTTAGAAAAGAATCTTGTATCAATATCATGCCTCGAAGACAAAGGAAACATAATAGCCTTCGTGGATGGAAAGGTGTTATCTTGGTATAAAGACTCCAGCATAGAGAATGCTAGGGTTTTGGAAGTCGTGAAGGAAATCTGTATAGACTACTAGAACAGAATGAAGAAGCTCTCATACATGACGAAGTCAACCCTAATGAGCTTTGGCATAGAAGGTACGCTCACATCAACTATCAAGCATTACCTTTTCTCAGAAAGATGGTTGAAGGAATACCATAATTGAAAGCTACACCTGAAGGAATCTGCAAGGGATGTGCCCTTGGGAAGAATATCAAGAAACCATTCCCAAGCAGCAATAACGAATCTAAGGATATTCTAGATTTGATACACTCAGATGTTTGTGGTCTGATGCCAGTAAAATCTCTAGGAGGATCTTCTTACTACGTAATCTTCATAGATGACTATTCAAGAAAGACTTGGATATATCTACTAAAGACAAAAGACGAAGTATTCAGCAAGTTTCAAGAGTTCAAAATAGAAATAGAAAACTTCACGAATAAGAAGATCAAGACGTTAAGAACTGATAATGGTGGAGAATACACATCAAAGGAATTTGTTTCATTCTGCAAATCGACAGGGATTAGGAGGGAGCTGAATGTTCCTCATAATCCTCAACAAACTGGTGTAGCAGAAAGAAAGAACAGATCCATTGAAGAAATCGTAAAAGCCTTACTAAATGATCAAGGTCTATCCATGTTCTTATGGGGAGAAGCAACAATGACAACAATATATGTGCAGAACAGAAGTCCTCATCATATATTGAAGGACATGACACCATAAGAAGCTTTCTCAAGTAAGAAACCTAATGTGGAAAATCTAAGAATATTTGGATGTCCTATTTACTCTCACATTCCCAAGGACAAGAGGAATAAACTAGAACCTTCAGGAAAGAAAGGGATATTCATGGGATACAGTGATTCATCCAAAGCCTATAGAATATATATTCCAGAACAACACAAGATCAAAGTCAACAGAGACGTAACATTCAATGAGAAGATGGCCTTTAAGAAATCCATAGAAGAAAATATAGAAGAAGAAGAGATTGAAGAACTTAACGAAGAAAGCACAGAAAATGTAAATGACGAAAAGGAACTACCTGATCATCCTATGGAACCATGTGAAAACATTGATTCAAATATCGTACCTAAGACCAAGAAAAGACTAGCTTGGCTTGAAGCTACCTTACAAGACGCAGAAAGACTCAAGGTTCCAAAAGGAACATTCAGAAAGAGTAAAAGACCTAAAATATTCTCAAGTTATGCAGCATACATGACAAAGCTTCTAGATGAAGAACCTACCACATTTGAAGAAGCAGTTCAAAAAGGAAAATGGAAAGAAGCTATGACAGAAAAACATCAATCCATTATGAAAAATGAGGTATGGGAAATTGTACCTAGACCTAAAGAAAAATTGGTGGTAACTTCAAAATGGGTATACAAGATCAAACATGCAGCAGATGGAAGCATGGATAAATACAAGGCAAGATTCATAGCTAGAGGGTTCTCCCAGAAGGAGGGAGAATATTATGACGAAAATTTTTCTCCGGTGGCTAGATATACTTCCATCAGAGCTATCATATCTCTTGCTACTTCCATGGGATGGAACTTACATCAGGGCTTGGTATGCCAGAATGGACAACTATCTTACAACACTTGGTTTCTCCAAGAGTCATGTAGATCCAAACCTTTATTACAAAGTCGTGAACAATGGACCTATGATTCTACTATTATATGTTGACGATCTATTCATAACAAGTGAAGAGTCTCTCATTATCCAGTGCAAGAAGGAATTAGCTTCTGAATTTGATATGAAAGATCTAGGTCTCATGCATTACTACTTGGGACTAGAAGTATGACATAAGCGTGGTGAAGTATTCCTTGGACAAGGAAAGTACGCAGTAAAGATCCTTCAGAAATTTGGAATGATGGATTGTAAGTCCATGGAAACTCCTATGAATGCGGATATAAGAAAAGTGAAAGTTCTAGATTCTGATCCAGCAGATCCATCTCTATATCAACAACTAATTGGGTAATTGATATATTTTGATGCAGACCCCCTACCTCAGCAAGGTTCTGTGACCTCCCGTCTCTGGATCAATCTCCTTCTGAGCCGAAATGGCTCTTCGGATTCCTACTGGAACCCTTTGAATGAATCCACAGGTCCTTCATGAAAACCCTCCCTGCGCAACTTAACACTAGGCGTGAGCCTTACATCTCCATGCGACCATAACCTGGCCTTAGCGCAAGCGCTTTTAGCAACTCGCGATTTCATGAGTCGAAGACCCTCGACTCCTCTTTCTCCAAACATCGATACCCGTGATGCGATACGGGTATGGCTCCTCCTTGTTAGCGCCTTCCACACATAACCACCAGCTAGGGCTAAGTGCTAGCACTACTCGCAACTTGCGACTTCGCGAGTTGGAGCATTGAGCCCTTGTGCTCCTCCTTTTGTGAAATCTCGAAGCATGATAAGTCGACGATGGGTTGACTCCCTTAGCACTACTCACAACTCACGACTTCATGAGTTGGAGTGTTGAACCCTCGTGCTCCTCCTTTGTGAAACCCCAAAATGCGAAAGGTCAAATATGGGTTGGCTCCTTCCAAGGTGACGTGTGTCCACCACCTGTCACTCGCTTCCACCTTTCTCTGGGCGTTTGTTGTTACGCCACCTGTCAACCACGTGGTCCCCACCTAATGGATGTGCCATGTGTTTTCACGAGCCCTCGGCGCTCGGCACTTTGCGACTTCTACAATCAAAAAGAAATTCTTTCAACCACGAACCCCCGATACGCGATACCACGCAGAGGTTCTGATCCAATGGTTCTCCCATGGCTTGGATCCAACGGTTTGGATCTCCTTCCGTACTCCTCGCAACTCGAGACTTCACGAAACCAAGAATTTGGTCTGCCCTCCAAACTCACGAACCCCAAATTCACGAAATGATCCAGATCTCTGCCACCTATCCTCCAAATTGGACGGTCTTGATGCTTTCGGAACTTGACGAGTCCTCTTCCTTCTGCTGTTACGAGGTTTAAACCTCGCGCACCTTTTCTGGATCTGACAGTTCACGACAACTCGACACTTCTCCCTCGAAGTTTCTGCCATCTGTTATACCCTTCTATGTGGCTTCGCAGGGATTAAACCCCTCACACCTTCTCCTGAATCTGACGACTATCGATCCTTGGTGCTAGATTTGACGGCCCAGATCCTTTTTCCTATGCATCTCCCAGTGACTAAACCCCATGCACGTATCCTTGATCCAGTGGCTCTCATGCCACTGTGCTCCAGATCCGACGGCTGGTGCGATTTCACGATCTTAGCGATTGCAAGTATGGGGTGCCGCCTCCTCTGCTCCTCCAACTTTTGATTCCTGAATGTGTTGATATCCAAGGGTTTAAACCCTGTGCGCCTTCACCTGATCCAATGGTTGTCGGGTATTGGAACTAGATCTGACGGTTCAGATCTGACCTTCTTGTGTGCGCTCCTCCTGCTGCCTAGATGTAGGTTCAACGATCCAGATCTTTCCTCCTAGCATCGATCCAACGATAGTTGTGCTCTTCCTCTTGAGCTTCTTGGCTTTTTGACTTAGAGGATTTTCTAAGTCTCGAAGGTCTCAACCTTCGACTCTTCCTCTTGTGAGCCCATTTCCTTTGGGTCTCGTCTGCGTTATAGAAACGTTGTCCCTTCTGAGCTTCGTCCTCTCGGAGATTTACTCCTGTGCACACTTTGCGTTCTAGGATCTCGAATAACTCAGATTCGAGAAGTTTTCTGGAAAAGAATACTCCTTACGCCCACCCGATGTTTTTCTTCTCGATGCACACCTTGTAGAGCCTACAGAGTATTCAACAACTCTGTAAGTGCCTCTCCTCGACACTCCTTCTCTCTGAACTCGAAATAAAGTTCCCTAGTGCACTCTATGCACTCGCTCGATGCCCTCTTGGCAGAGCTCTTCAGAACCTTTAGTAGTTCTATCTTCTCCTCGTGCTTTCGCTGCACAGTCTTCACCTCTAGAGTGTTCAGTAACTCTAAGGCTTCTCCTGAGTTGTGAATTCCCCTAGTGTGCCTGCTTGACACATTCTCTTTTGATCTCAAACGAGAGATTCAGATACGCACTCCTTGCACTGGCTACAAAACCTCTTCTGTTTTGTTGTGCACTCCTTGCAGAGCCTAAAGAACCCAGATAGAAATTGACAAACTCACAAACAGATAGTAAAATATATCTATCACCTGTGTCTACAACATTCATTCCTGAAACATAAACACATGAACAACAATATGCAGGAAAAACTGCTTTTCTATTAATCTGTATGTCTATACAATTGTTTACAAAGATTGGACTGTAACAAGTCTCAACTCTCTCTCCCTCTCTCGAGACCTCTCTCCCTGAGAGCTCTTCTATTCCCTATCACTCTCTCCTTACAAAGAGGTCTCTCTCGAGCTTATCCTCAACCTCACCATCTCTGAGCTATCGCCATCACAGAGTGGCTCCTATGGCTACATTACATAAATGGATGCCCAGTCCTAACTACGTCTTGGGCTTGCTGCAGGCAACCATTAAAGAAAACCTCAACCACTACCTGTACAAAGGCGTGGTCTGGCATTAATATCCTTACAACATTTATTCAAATTTTGAATTTCAAAATTGAGAGAGTTGTGCCTCTCCCTTTCTCCATTAAATGTGTGCTGGATGTGCTGGCTGGCTGGCACGCTGCTGACATGGAGCAATGCTTCTGCATCATACTCCTCAACTGGAAAAATCATGATCCCCTGATCATGAGCTCCTCTTCTCCAGTGTTGAAATCCACCTGGATCCCAAACTTTGCCTTGGAGCTGTCCATTTGGTCCTCTGCTTCGTTGTTGCCGCTGCTGCTTCTTTGTTGCTCTTGCAGGCTCCCTTCTGCTCAGCTTCTCATTGCTAGCAATCTCTATTCTTGAACTCAACATTAGCCTTCTGATTTCTTCAATTACCTCGTCCAACTGATCCAATGGCTGGCTCTTTGTATGTAGTCTTCTCTGCTGCACTTCTTCCTCCTTATCAGTGGGAAAATCTACCTGATCTCCCATGCTGTCTTTATTTACCTTTGTGGCACTGAGTGGCCACTCTGCTGCAGACTCCAATTCTGTAGTTTCCTCACTGAACTGTTGCTCAACTTCTTCCTCTTCTGATAGATTAGCTTCTACCAGTTCCTCTTGTGTTGGTTCAGTTCCAACTTTTTCCAGCTTATCATGGGGCTGGTATGCTCCACTACCTTCTTCCAACTTAGCCTGTTGGATGTGAAAATTTTGCACCATCACCCTTCTCTCCAGGGCTTCCAATTCTTCACACAGACCAACAAAGTCTATGTTGTCCTCTTCCTCTTCTTCTTCTTCTTCTTCTTCTTCTTCTTCTTCTGTAGCTTCCAGTACTGTAGTGATCTCCTTGTCAGCTTCCTGGCTGAAAATTTTGGGCCATTATGTTGAATGCTCATCTTCTGCTCCTTGGGCAAACGTCAGTGTCTACTCCATTTATTCTTCCATAATAGTTTCTGCTAGCTGTCCTTCTTCTGTTGTTGCATCTGTAACACATGCTCTGGCCTCAACTGGGATGCTTGGTAGTAACACTTCTATTCCTTCAATGATCAGAATGCTCTTCTGATCCTCCTCCTGGATGGTGCAAGTTTTTAACTTGTCATCATCTTCATTCACATGGTCTGCAAAACAACATGAATCTTCACCTATCAACACTCCTTGCTGACATGAACTCTCAACAGAGTCCGTGAGACTCTCAGACAATCTCATCTCCTTTCCCCTGCCCACCTAACAATTTGGAAATTTTTTGCTGCCCACCTAGTAGTCTATGAGACCAACTGGCCCCATCTCATTACCCACCTGGCAATTTGAACTTTCATCACCACTCCCCTGCAAGTACGCGAGACCTCCTACAGATCCATTTCCATTGCGCACCTGGCAACTTGAAAGTCCACTTCCGCCCACCTGACAGTTTATGAGATCCTCTGTTAATCTCATACCATTGCCCACCTGACAATATGAATTTTCGTTGTTGTACTCCTGATAGTCTATGAGATCCTCCAGTGATCTCATTCCATTGTCCACCTGACAATTCGAAAATTCATCTCTGCCCTCTTGGCAGTCCATGAGACCTGGATTTGATCTCTCTTCCCCATCACTGAGGGTTTCTCCAACTTCTGGCTCACAGATGCAAACCAGCTCTGTGTCACTGAGGCTTTAAGCATACCTCAACCACTTCTTCAACTCTTGTTGTTGTTTCCTAGCCAACAACTTTTGAACAGGCCATTTGGCTTTCTTGTTCAGAGGCCATTCGTACCTCCAGTGTACCTTTGCCTCCTGCTGCATCTTCAATGTCAACTATTCCATTCTCGCCCTTATTTCAGCGATTTCTTTGTCAATCTCTACTTTACTCATCTGATGGTGGTCTCCTCTTCCACCATGATCATGGCCTTCAATAGCCATTTCCATCTTTCACCTACCCTCCTGGCGAGCGCATGGATCACTCTACATATGAGAGCATCTCCATGTCCTCCCACAGCTCGCCTGGCTATCTATCATTTGTTACACACCTTGCAACAATCACCACAGAGCTTTAACACCCTGCTTCTTTCACCTGCTGTATAGAGATGAATCTCTGCTTCTGATTCCATTTGATGTTACCATACTTTCTCCCATCGTCTCTCCTTTGTCTATGAACAAAGCAACGGTCTCCTATTTCTCTTTTGTCTGAAATCTATAGACAAAAATCGGCTCTTATACCACTTGATGCAGACCCCCTACCTCAATAGGGTTCTGTGACCTCCCAGTCTCTGGATCGATTTTCTTCTGAGCCGAAATGGCTCTTCGGATTCCTCCTGGAACCCTTTGAACGAATCCACAGGTCCTTCATGAAAAGCCGCCCTGCGCAAGTTAACACCAGGTGCGAGCCTTACATCTCCATGCAACCACAACCTGGCCTTAGTGCAAGTGATTTTCGCAACTCGCAAGTTCGTGAGTCAAAGAACCTCGACTCCTCTTTCTCCAAACGTCGATACCCGATACGCGATACCACGCGGAGGTTCTGATCCAACGGTTCTCCTGTGGCTTGGATCCAACGGTCTGGATCTCCTTCCCTACTCCTCGCAACTCGGGACTTTGTGAAACAAAGAATTTGGTCTGCCCTCCAAACTCACGAACCCCGAATTCACGAAATGATCTAGATCTCTGCCACTTGTCCTCCAAATTGGACGGTCCTAATGCTTTCGGGACTTGACGAGTCCTCTTCCTTCTACTGTTACAAGGTTTAAACCTCGCACACCTTTTCTGGATCTGACGGTTGACGGCAACTCGACACTTCTCCCTTGAAGTTTATGTCGTTCGTTCTACCCTTCTGTGTGGCTTCCCAGGGATTAAACCCCTCGCACCTTCTCCCGCATCTGAAGGATATCAATCCTTGGTACTAGATCTGACGGCCCAGATACTTTTTCCTGTGCATCTCCTAGGGACTAAAACCCATGCACGTATCCTTGATCCAGTGGCTCTCAGGCCACTATGCTCCAGATCCGACGACTGACGCGATTTCGCGATCTCGGTGATTGCAAGTATGGGGTGCCGCCTCCTCTGCTCCTCTAACTTTCAATTCCTGAATGTGTGGATATCGAAGGGTTTAAACCCCGTGTGCCTTCGCCTGATCCAACGGTTATCGGGTATTGGCACTAGATCTGACCTTCTTGTGCACTCTCCTCCTGCTACATGGACGTAGGTTCAACGGTCCAGATCTTTCCTCCCAGCACCGATCCAACGGTAGCTGTGCTCTTCCTCCTGAGCTTCTTGGATTTTTGACTTAGAGGATTTTCTAAGTCTCGAAGGTCTCAATCTTCGACTCTTCCTCTTGTGAGCCCGGTTCCTTTGTGTCTCGTCTGTGTTATAGAAACGCTGTCCCATCTGAGCTTCGTCCTCTTGGAGATTTACTCCTGTGCACACTTTACATTCTAGGATCTCGAATAACTCAAATTCAAGAAGTTTTCTGGAAAAGAATACTCCTTACGACCACCCGACATTTTTCTACTCGATGCACACCTTGTAGAGCCTACATAGTATACAACAACTCTGTAAGTGTCTCTCCTCGACACTCCTTCTCTCTGAACTCAAAATAGAGTTCCCTAGTGCCCTCTATGCACTCGCTCGATGCCCTCTTGGTAGAGCTCTCCAGAACCTTCAGTAGTTCTGTCTTCTCCCCGTGCTTTGGCTGCACAGTCTTCACCTCCAGAGTGTTCAGTAACTCTGAGGCTTCTCTTGAGTTGTGAATTTTCCTGGTGTGCATGCCTGGCACATTCTCTTCTGATCTCAAATGAGAGATTCAGATACACACTCCTTGCGTTGGCTACAGAACCTCCTCTGTTTTGTTGTGCACTCCTTGCACAACCTAAAGAACCCAGATAGAAATCAACAAACTCACAAACAGATAGTAAAATCTATCTATCACCTGTGTCTACAACATTCATTCCTGAAACATAAACACATGAACAACAATATGCAGGAAAAACTGCTTTTCTATTAATCTGTATGTCTATACAATTGTTTACAAACACTGGACTGTAACAAGTCTCAACTCTCTCTCCCTCTCTTGACCTCTCTCCCTGAGAACTCTTCTATTCCCTATCACTCTCTCCTTACAAAAAGGGCTCTCTCGAGCTTATCCTCCACCTCACCGTCTCTGAGCTATCGCCATCACAGAGCGGCTCCTATGGCTACATTACATAAATGGATGCCCAGTCCTGACTACGTCATGGGCTTGCTGCAGGCAACCATTAAAGGAAACCTCAACCACTACATGTACAAAGGCGTGGTCTGGCATTAAAAGCCTTACAACATTTATTGAAATTTTGAATTTCAAAATTGAGAGGGCTGTGCCTCTCCCTTTCTCCATTAAATGCGTTCTGGATGTGCTGGCTGGCTGGCATGCTACTGACATGGAGCGATTCTCATGCATCATACTCCTCAGATGGAAAAATCATGATCTCCTGATCATGATTTCCTCTTCTCCAGTGTTGAAATCCATCTAGATCCCAAACTTTCCCTTGGAGCTATCCATCTGCTCCTCTGCTTCATTGTTGTTGATGCTGCTCTTGCAGGCTCCCTTCTGCTCAGCTTCTCATTGCTGGTAGTCTCTGCTGTTGAAATCAACATCAACCTTCTGATTTCTTCAATTACCTCGTCCATCTTCTCCAGTGGTTGTATCTTTGTATGCAGTCTTCTCTACTGCACTTCTTCCTCCTTATCAGTGGGCAGATCTACCTAATCTCCCATGCTGTCTTTATTTACCTTTGTGGCACTGAGTGGCCACTCTACTGCAGACTCCAATTCTGTAGTTTCCTCACTGAATTGTTGCTCAGCTTCTTCCTCTTCTGATAGATTAGCTTCTGCCAGTTCCTATTGTGTTGGCTCAGTTCCAACTTCTTCCAGCTTCTCCTAGGGATGGTATGCTCCACTACCTTCTTCCAACTTAGCCTGTTGGATGTGCAAATTTTTCACCATCACCCTTCTCTCCAGGTCTTCCAATTCTTCACACAGACCAACAAAGTCTATGTTGTCTGCTTCCTCTTCTTCTTCTTCTGCAGCTTCCAGTACTGCAGTGATCTCCTGTTCAGCTTCCTGGCTGAAAATTTTGAGCCATTCTTTTGAATGCTCATCTTCTGCTCCTTGGGCAAACGTCAGTGTCTACTCCATTTCTTCTTCCATGACAGTTTCTGCTAGCTTTCCTTCTTCTTTTGTTGCATATGTAACACATTCTCTGGCCTCAACTGGGCTGCTTGGTAGGAAAACTTCTATTCCTTCAATGATCAGAATGTTCTTTTGATCCTCCTCCTGGATGGTGCAAGTTTTTAACTTGTCATCATCTTCATTCACATGGTCTGCAAAACCACACAACTCTTCACCTATCAAAACTCCTTGCTGACATGAACTCTCAACAGAGTTCGTGAGACTCTCAAACAGTCTCATCTCCTTTCCCCTGCCCACCTGGCAATTTGGGAATTTTCTCTTGCCCATATGGCAGTCTATGAGACCAATTGGTCCCATCTCATTACCCACCTAGCAATCTGAACTTTCATCACTGTTCCCCTGGCAGTACGCGAGACCTCCTACTGATCCCTTTCCATTGCTCACTTGGAAACTTGAAAGTCCACTTCCGCCCACCTGACAGTTTATGAGATCCTCTGTTAATCTCATACCATTGCCCACCTGGCAATATGAATTTCCGTTGTTGTCCTCCTGACAGTCTATGAGATCCTCCAATGATTTCATTCAATTGTCCACCTGACAATTCAAAAATTCGTCTCTGCCCTCCTGGCAGTTCATGAGACCTGGATTTGATCTCTCTTCCCCATCACTGAGGGTTTCTCCAACTTCTGACTCACAGATGCAAACCAACTCTGTGTCACTGAGGATTTCAACATACCTCAGCCACTTCTTCAACTCTTGTTGTTGTTTCCTAGCCAACAACTTTTGAACAGGCCATTTGGCTTTCCTGTTCAAAGGCCATTCATACCTCCAGTGTACCTTTGCCTCCTGTTGCATCTTCAATGTCAATTGTTCCATTCTCACCCTTATTTTAGTGAGTTCTTTGTCAATCTCTACTTTACTCATTTGTTGGTGGTCTCCTCTTCCACCACGCTCATGACCTTCAGTAGCCATTTCCATCTTTCACCTGCCCTCCTGGCAAGCGTATGGATCACTCTACATATGAGAGCATCTCCATGTCCTCCTACAGCTCGCCTGGCTGTCTATCATTTGTTGCACACCTTGCAACAATCACCACAGAGATTTAACACCTTGCTTCTTTCACCTGTTGTATACAGATGAATCTCTGCTTCTGATTCCACTTGATGTTACCATAATTTCTCCCACCATCTCTCCTTTATCTGTGAACAAAGTAGTAGTATCATGTTTCTCTTTTGTCTGAAATCTACAGACAAAAATTAGCTCTGATACCACTTGATGTAGACCCCCTACCTCAGTAGGGTTCTGCGACCTCCCGGTCTTTGGATCGATCTTCTTCTGAGCCGAAATGGCTTTTCGGATTCCTGCTAGAACCCTTTGAATCAATCCATGGGTCCTTCATGAAAACTCGCCTTGCGCAACTTAACACCAGGCGCGGGCCTTACATCTCCATGCGACCACAACCTGGCCTTAGTGCAAGCACTTTTCGCAACTCGCGAGTTCGTGAGTCGAAGAGCCTCGACTCCTCTTTCTCCAAACGTCGATACCCGATACATGATACCACGCAGAGGTTATGATCCAACGGTTCTCCCGTGGCTTGGATCCAACGGTCTGGATCTCCTTCCCTACTCCTCGTAACTCGGAACTTCACGAAACCAAGAATTTAGTCTGCCCTCCAAACTCACGAACCCCGAATTCGCGAAATGATCCAGATCTTTGCCACCTGTCCTCCAAATTAGACGGTCCTGATGCTTTCGGGACTTGACAAGTCCACTTCCTTCTGTTGTTACGAGGTTTAAACCTCGTGCACCATTTCTGGATCCGACGGTTCACGACAACTCGACACTTCTCCCTTGAAGTTTCTGTCATCCGTTCTACCCTTCTGTGTGGCTTCCCAGGGATTAAACCCCTCGCACCTTCTCCCGGATCCAACAGCTATCGATCCTTGGTGCTAGATCTGACAGCCCAGATCCTTTTTCTTGTGCATCTCCCAGGGACTAAACCCCATGCACATATCCTTGATCCAGTGGATCTCAGGCCACTGTGCTCCAGATCCGACGGCTGACGCGATTTCGCGATCTCGGCAATTGCAAGTATGGGGTGCTGCCTCCTCTGCTCCTCCAACTTCCGATTCCTGAATGTGTGGATATCCAAGGGTTTAAACCTCGTGCGCCTTCGCCTGATCCAACGATTATCGGGTATTGGCGCTAGATCTGATGGTTCAGATATGACCTTCTTGCGCGCTCTCCTCCTGCTACCTGGATGTAGGTTCAACGGTCCAAATCTTTCCTCCCAGCACCAATCCAACGGTAGTTGTGCTCTTCCTTCTAAGCTTCTTGGCTTTTTGACTTAGAGGATTTTCTAAGTCTCGAAGGTCTCAACCTTCGACTCTTCCTATTTTGAGCTTGGTTCCTTTGGGTCTCGTCCGCGTTATAGAAACGTTGTCCCTTCTGAGCTTCGTCCTCTCAAAGATTTAATCCTACGCACACTTTGCATTCTAGGATCTCGAATAACTCAGATTCGAGAAGTTTTCTGGAAAAGAATACTCCTTACGCTCACCCGATGTTTTTTTGCTTGATGCACACCTTGTAGAGCCTACAGAGTATTCAAAAACTCTGTAAGTGTCTCTCCTCGACACTCCTTCTATCTGAACTTGAAATAGAGTTCCCTAGTGCACTCTATGCACTCGCTCGATGCCCTCTTGGCATATCTCTCCAGAACCTTCAGTAGTTCTGTCTTCTCCCCATGCTTTCATTGTGTAGTCTTCACCTCCAGAGTGTTTAGTAACTCTAAGGCTTCTCCTGAGTTGTGAATTCCCCTGCTGTGCCTGCCTGGCACATTCTCTTCTGATCTCAAATGAGAGATTCAGATACACACTCATTACGTTGGCTACAGAACCTCCTATGTTTTGTTGTGCACTCCTTGCACAGCCTAAAGAACCCAGATAGAAATCGACAAACTCACAAACAGATAGTAAAATCTATCTATCACCTGTGTCTACAACATTCATTCCTGAAACATAAACACATGAACAACAATATGCAGGAAAAACTGCTTTTCTATTAATCTGTATGTCTATACAATTGTTTACAAAGACTGGACTGTAACAAGTCTCAACTCTCTCTCCCTCTCTCGAGACCTCTCTCCCTGAGAGCTCTTCTATTCCCTATCACTCTCTCCTTACAAAGAGGGCTCTCTCGAGCTTATCCTCAACCTCACCATCTTTGAGCTATCGCCATCACAGAGCGTCTCCTACGGCTACATTACATAAATGGATGCCCAGTCCTGACTACGTCCTGGGCTTGCTGCAAGCAACCATTAAAGGAAACCTCAACCACTACCTATACAAAGGCGTGGTCTGGCATTAAAAGCCTTACAACATTTATTGAAATTTCGAATTTCAAAATTGAGAGGGTTGCGCCTCTCCCTTTCTCCATTAAATGCATTCTGGATCTGTTGGTTGGCTGGCACCCTGTTGACATGGAGCGATGCTCCTGCATCATATTTGGTAAATACTCGACTAGACATTTTCTTTGCCATTAATACACTAAGCCAATTCTAGGTGGAACCAAGACATGAGCATTGGATAGCTGCAAAGCATGTATTAAGATACATTCATGGAAAAATAAACTATGGTTTGAGATATACCACATCCAACAATATACAACTTCATGGATTCACAGACTCAGATTGGGCAGGAAGTGCAGAAGACAGAAAGAGCACTTCAGGTATGTGTTTCAGCTTGGGCTCCACTATGACATCTTGGGCAGCAGGAAACAAAAGTCTGTCGCACTCAGCACAGCAGAAGCAGAGTATATCGCAGCATGTGAAGCATGCATTGAAGCAATATGGTTAAGGAAGTTAATCTCCAACTTATTTGATGAGATTCCAGAATCAACCATAATACATTGTGATAATCAGAGTTGTATAAGATTATCAGAACATCCTGTGTTTCATGAATGGTCAAAACACATTGAGATCAAATACTACTTTGTTCGAGATAAAGTCCAGGAAGGAGAGGTAAAGCTCGAGTATATCCCATCTGACGAGCAGACAACAGACATTCTAACAAAACCTCTATCTAGAATAAAGTTTGCATATTTCTGAGAGAAGATGGGGATCGTGGAAATAAATCCCTTAGTTGAAAGGGAAGACTCTCTAGGTTAGGAGGGAGCACTTAAAAATATTATTGAAACATTTATCTTTGTGATTGAAAAATAGTCTAGATTGGACAGATTCTTTCCTATTCGGAAAGTGGATTGAGATTTCTGACGTACATCGATTTCCCATTGTGGTTAACATGGGAAATGGTCCAGATTCTTGATGTATCATAGACAACGATTTCCCATTTTGGTTAACATGGGGAGTGGTCTAGGGCAGTCTCTCTTCTTGAGGGTTACTCAAGAAGACTGGCCCGCCTCGCCAGACAATGATTTCTCATTTTGGTTAACATGAGGAATGCTCTGTTTTGGAGGTTGATACAAGACAATATTTTCCTCTTGTGGTTAACAGAAGAACTAGTCCGGACAGTCATTCCTTAGGGTTTATACATTCTCTCCAGGGTGCACTTTGATTAGTGTAGGAGGAATGGCCCAGGGCGGGGAATGGTCCAAGCTCAGTAATCAGGGACAAGCATTCCTTAGGGTTTATACATTCTCTCCAAGGTGCACTTTGATTAGTGTAGGAAGAATGGCCCAGGGTGGGGAATGGTCCAGGTTCATAAGATAAGACAGTTATTCTTCTTTGCTTGAGAAGAATAGTCCAGATATCTCATTGTTCTACTCTGAGGGCAGATATTCTTTCATATCTCACAGACATGAGTGAAATATTGGCCCAGATGATTCATTCTATTTTAACAATATTTTTCTTTGCAAGTTGGCATCAGATGATTGTTATGGAGACTACATGTCTCCAGACAGTAGAGATATACTACTGTGGTGGATTTGTTCCACTTTTTGTGACTATGTGTCACGGTTTGAGTAGTTGCGTACTACCATGGATAAACACAGGTGTGTTCTATCAATTGATATTGTACCAGTTGTCATAGGAGATTATCCAGTTGGATAATAATGACGGTGATCGTGATACTACCAGTTGATTGGTCTGTTTGTGCTCAAGACCATACCTCCCTAGCTAGGAGGGACTGTTAATATTATGGTAGCTTTAGGAGGTATGAACCTCTATTATGATCTATGACGAGATTAGAATATTCCGGAAGGAAGCAAAGAAGTAAAAGAAACCCTAGACGAGATGTCGGCTGCAAAAATATAATTAATATGAATTAATTAGTACCTAGAAGGAGAAGTCAGCCCCAGTAAGTCTACCAGAACCACTATAAATACAGGATGCCAGTTCTCATTATTCGCATTCTCATAATTGCAGAGAGCCAGTTGTGCACACTATAGTTGGCAGTTTTGTGCGCAAGTTTCAGGGGAAGAGTGTTGCGCCAGTTTCTGGGTGGGACTATCTGATGAGCTTGTTAGGATATTTAGACACTTAGGAGTTAGTTAAGATCTACTTGGTCTAATATGTCGTTAGGTAAAAGTGTGTTTCTTTAGTATGCATTAGTATGCATTTGTAGTTAGGAAATCCGACGGTCACGATATGTTCCCGAC